>JAUELE010243816.1:0-11224 GCA_031471655.1 Diodora aspera | reverse complement strand
AGGACGGACGGAAGGACGGACCAAACGCATTCCTGTAGTCCCCCTCCGGTTTCCGGTGGGGGACTAATAAAACACTTAAGTGGGATGTACATGCCTGTCAAATAGAAAATATAGGAATGGAGAAAATTGGACTTTTGGTACTCATTCTACTTGTTCAAAGGGCAGAAGACAGTATTTTCCGTAAATGAAGTGACAAGTCTGGCATCAAAAAGACTGAGTGGCCATCGGACTTACAGCTGTCAATGCTTGTAAGTCAAAAGCTAAATTCTATGGGTCAGTGACCTCGGATTCTTTTTAACCCCTGCTGCAGGCACTAGGAGTACTGCGGTGTACTGAGAACAGTGATACTTTCTCCTGGATCGAAATTTGTTTTGGACCGACGGTGTTTCGGTTCGGTTCAAGTCTTGTTAGCGGTAAGTGGAACCTTTACGAGTTAGCTCCCCTTCCCTTACTAAGGGTGCATAACCCAAACTTGTGACTTCCAAACGCATGTTGTTCACAAGATGCTCTTTTTGATTCGATCTAGGATAGTTGACAGTGCTTGCCCGAGCAATCCTTACTTATTTCAAATACATTATGGTGTTGCAAGAAGTTAAATTAAATTATCTGCTGACAAAGTTTTGTTCACCTGTATTACACCCTCAATATTATTTACACTTTGTTCAATGTATCTCGCCTGTAGATCTAAGCTTTGCTAATGTTACTATTACTTTTGTCAAAGTATTACATCTCTCACCTTTGATGATATGTTTTGAGTTTGGTCAAGGTTTTTGACCTCACATGTGCCATTTTTACTTTGGTCAAGGAGTGAGTGAGTGAGATGGATTTTTACATTGCAAGGGGCAATATTTCAGCCAACTTTGGTCAAGGAATTTGACCGCTGACTTTGGTGATATTTTTAAAACCGGGTCCAGATATTACCTGCTTGAGATTGTTTTTTTTATTGTATTTCTGTTACACTGGATGATTTACGACTACTGTGACAGGGCTTTTCATAAAAGGAGCGTGATCGCGCTCGTGTCCCTTAACAGCACTTAAATCCTGCCGAGGAGCACAATTTATCACGCTCCTTAATTTACAATAATATATATATATATTATAGAGTGATGTAGTTCGTATTTGAAGTTAAGTGAATATCTCTCCTTAAAGTCTTGAGGAGAGTAAATTTTAGCTCTCCTCCTGTATTCATATAAAAAGCACTGCTGTGATCAGCATTTTGCAATAAACAAAAGTCTTCCCTCTTGTTGTTGGTTATCGTATCGAAATGAACCGAACAGTGAGACTGTACTGTGATATGCATCATATCAAATAGTCAGTGTATTGTTACAGCCTCAGCAGATGCAATCTTTCATCCATGTGACGGACAAGACACAAATCGAGATTGACAGCTCAAAAACAGCTCAATGGAAAGAAAAGAGTGAGGGAGCGATTTTGGATTTTACACGGTTTGAAGCAATCTTTCAGCCATATTGCCACATCCGTCAGGGTTCAATCTCCGGGCTGAAAGAGAGATATCCGGGTGGGATTTGAACCTATTACTGCCAAGGCTGACAGATTACTGGGTCGACACTAACCACTGCACAATCCCGCACCCCAGAAAGATAAGAGAAAGTAACAGATCCCCAATTTTAATTGTCAAGTGAAACTACTAATCCTTTTCTGTAACTATACTCTTGTGACACTGCATCACACCCCAGAAGTTCATCAAGGGTGAAACATTAACAGAATTAACCCCAAGAGAAACTTGCCATGAAATATAATATAGGTAGCAAACAAAGAAGGTCTGCACAGTCAAATTGGCCAGGTAGCTCAAGGTTACCAACTGACACATTGCTGCTTAGTTTCAGAGAGATCACAGTTCAAAAAGGGATCGATGGAAGGAAAAGTGAATGCAGAAGATATCATTTAGTCGCTTGTATGACAAGCATTGAGTTACTGGGGCCCTATGGTAAGAGACATGTCACTCCCATGGAAGCCCAACACGGTCTACATGGAGTGACACACTGGTCAGCTCCCTATGTGGTGTCAACTGTCCACTCAATAAACAGCAGGAATCTGTTGAGGCCTTGATTAAATACTGGTGTTTGGCATGTGTTAAGGAATGTGTTGGTAATATGATCAAGTTATATAATTTTAGAATGAAATTAATTATATTGCAAATTTCCAAGCCAAGAATGTAAGATATATAATTATAAATGTCAACTGATTTAGTGTGAGCTACTTTTTTAACACTTCTAAGTTCTATTCTATTTTGTTTGTAAACACATTCTGACTATCAGCTGTCAATTGACAAGTTTGCACTAACATTGAAATAATAGAAGTAATCTAACTTAGACTAAGTGTTACATTATTCATTTGACATGCAGTAAATGCTGAATTCTGTTGCACATAGCACAAAACCATAACATCCCATATATTTTTGTCACAAGTCCAGCCCATTGACTGTGGAGTTGATTTTAGAGCCCTGAGTCAGTCTAGTTCAAGATACGCAAATCTAGGCTTGGCTTGGTAATTACACAATTAGGCAGTCTCTGGAAGAATAATAAAAGTAATAAAAATTTGAACATTCATAGACCTATTTTCTTTTGATCCCTAGTGCTTTACATTTAATGAAACATTCCGTCACCTATGGTAACTATCTGGGCCAAAAACTCGGGCCTGTGACTGGACAGAATCAGCCTGGCACAGTAATGTTTCAAGCATCCAGTACATTTCTGTTCAAAAGATCAGGGGATGTCACTGTAAGTGATTTTTTCAACAGCCCTAAGATTATAATTAAATTTGGAATTTGTACTGTAATAATTAATGATTGAAGTCATGACCTGACAGCAATCAGAAGCAATGAAGACAATCCAAACTACTTTATTTTTTACCCAAGTAAGGTTCTTGTCGAGTCCTTGTGGGTAGTCATGGTCTTGGGTACTCTTATCTTACATGCCTCACTGTCTAATTTTGACAATGATTCATTCATTGTGACATGGCAAGTGCTCCCATGGATTTCTCAATGTGGCATATCAGAATAAAAATATGCAATCAACAATAAAACCATATAAAACTACCATTAAAGTGGAACATAGATAAACATTATGTAGATATAGGATGATAGATCTATTAAGCTACACTGAGTCTTTACTTTGAAAGGGTAGAAAAGGGAGGGGCTAATGTCAGGTTAGGCCTAGACTTGACACTTCCACAACTTGGCACAAGAACGGAGGTAATGTCGCTATATGGGTCGCCGTATAAGAACAAACGCGTTGTCATTTCAAACTTTCAAAATTCTCCATGTCTGGAAAATAAATAATGAAACAATCTACGCAATGACTGACATGAAATAAATTATCAGCATCGCTACTTTTTTATGTTGTAGCCGGTGACGTGCCTGCACAGTAAACTCACCACTTTGTTCTCCTAGAAACACTAGCTTGAATTTTCGAAGGGGGTTCCCGAATTCACCTGAAGCACTCATTTTCGTCTCCCCAGTAGTTGTAAAGACAGAACAAACAATTTACAATGGGGGAGACACTCAAAATATAGAAATACCGATATACACCAATGCTGCAGTAAAATTGTCGCCACGTTCGGAGCCTCGATCTCGGTAAGTAACCGAATCTACTAATGTTACGACTTATTTTAAAAGGAGTGTTTTTGATATTTAGCTACACAGCATTTTATTTTTTCTGTCAGTAAATAATAAACTATTGTGATAAAGTATAATTTTACATGTTTTCTATTTTCAAACTATGACTTATATTTCATATTCCTCCACTAAATTCAAATATAATTAAGGTAGGTTTTAGTAAAATAGTATTTGATTATCGTGGCCCTGCGCACAGATGCGGAAGTGAAAGAGTTGCTCTTCATTCATTGGTTTATAAATTTGGCTGTCTGCTAGGGTGATCTTTGCAGTGCTTGTTTTGATGGCAGAGAAGTAGATCTAAAGAATTTTGGTATTGTCTACCTCCGAGTAAGTTGTCACTCATTTTGAGCACTTTCTTTTAAAACACGTGTATTGTTTTAGCCCCAAGCTCGGTTAATTTTATTTGAATTATGATGTTTTTGAGAGATCTAGCCTACTCGTTAAACATTCTTTAGTTTTGTAGCCTAGATAAGACTGCAAACTGCAACATGGTCTGTGTGGGCCTACTATTTGTAGATCTAATGAAGGATTACAACCATCTAGAATGACAGTCTTCTGGTAAAGTAATAATGTTTAGACTCATGACACGAGAAGATAACACCCTTCAAGGCTTGTACCGAGATCATGTCTAGGCCTAGATCTGGATGTCATCTCGTCCTTGAGCTCTGTGATGGTGATTGCTGGAATGGGGATTTGTTTCAACTCGTTATGGGTTCAGCTTACTTTATTCAGCCTGAAAATGAACACTTCCACCCAACTTCAGACATACCTTAGAAGATTTCTGAAACGGTGCATGATAAAAATACAGTGAGCAAACCAGACACTGAATAGTTGGGCGCTGTGTCAGCATTGGTATAAATTTATTATTCCTGGCGATTTCTAGTTACCGTATTTCCTCTAATAAGTGCACGGCACCTTATTTTTTCAGAACCCCCTGACGCCCCGGTGCTTATTAGAGACCAGGCGTTTATTAGAGACCCGGCCAGCGCTTATTTCTTTAGATTATTGTGACATGTTATAAATACTATTGCAACAATGACATTCAACGACCAGAATTAAGGGACAATTCGTTATGCCAATTAAGTGTAAGAACGGGAGAATGAATTTAATGGTCTGACGCCCGGCGAGTCATAATGTAATCAACCCGTCGCATAGTGTGACCGTACCTTCAGAGTAACTTTTCTAGAGGGGCTCGAGCTGCTACAGCCCACATTCCACATTAGACCATAAGTTGGAGGAAGTCCAGTTACATATATATAATGGTTGTATAACTCTGTTTTCCCCTCTTTTCATAGTCTTGATATTAATTATCAAATGACAAAAAAACGAAGCACGGGGCATAATTAAGCCAAGCAGGTCTGCCGTCACTAATCTTCTTCTTTCTCGGCGCGGTACATCTATTTCTGCTAAATACCAGCCTGTAATTCATTTAGGAGCAACTCGGCTGTCAGGAATGAAGGAAAGACATCTTATTGATCCGAGTCAAGATCACTTCCGCTTAATCAATTTTTTCCCCTCTCTGAAGACTTCTTTCAAGAGATTTAACCTCAGAAAATAATCCTAATACACCTGAGAAATAGCACGTTTATCTAATTTTGTCATCAGAGTCTTCAAACATGCGTAAAACCCGTGTAATGTCTCTCCGAGGACAGGTGAAATTGGGGAAAATAACGTGAGCTAACATGGCGAACGCGGGCCCCCTCCGGCGTTCTACGCGCGCGTACCACAGCCCCACCTGTCCCCGTGAAGATCCATTTTCCGTCGGCATGTTTAGCATCCCGTATCGATTGCATCATGATTTTTTCGACATTTGTCGCCGATGAGAGCCGATTTGATCCGAACTGACATGCTATGGTCACATGAAACCTTTCGTCCTCAGGGAGCGTAATTTCTTTCGTGCAATCCATGTCCTGCAACCTCCGATCCCTAGGTGAGAGCTTCTCAAGCAACTTTCCAAGTTATTTCCCTTCTTCGGCCCAACAAATAAAGTCTTGTCAAGCAATTCCGGTTGATTTGTAATAGGTTTAAAATTTGAAGAAATGGAAATTCAAACTGGCCATTCCACACGAGTTTTCTCCCTTGACCGTTACGCAATGAGTTTTCATTGGACACTTTGTCATAGGCTATTCGGGTTGAAGTCTGACAAGACCCAGGTTCTGCGACGTTCTCGCATCTGATGTTGGACGACGCGCGAGTAATATCTACCTTCAAGGATAATTGACGCCGATATCCATCGATTAATTATTTCAGTATAATCGCCATTAGCAAGACGTCACAGCGAGATGATGGCAGGGATATGTCTGATGGCATCTGGTGGCAAGAAGACCTCGTTATCTTGCTGAAGAATCCTTTTTGGAGATAAATTCTCTTCTAATTCTTCCTGATTGCAATCTTCAGCGGTTTCTAGCGCACTAGCCAAATTGTGACATCAGACAAATTCCGTTCCTAATACTCCTAAACGCTAGGATTCCCATTCGTGGTGCACACATTGTGGCGTCAAAAGATTTACTTGGGAAAGATACAATAAATAATTGCGAAAATCTTCTTACAGATACTCCTTTCTAAAACCAGTTCCACTCTGTCATATTTCCAAGTCCTGTAATTAGAGACATCTCTGATTGATGTCAATTGGTCGAAAATAACAAGGCTAAAAAATGTCCGATTTCTCTGCTTCGGATCCAACGTTTTTACCATTACCCAGCTTATTGTGGTGTTGAAGATTCATGAGTGCTCTAAAATTGTAAATAAAACTTGAATTTATGCGGATTTATTTTTCCGTTTAGACACATGCTAAGAGAATATTCTGGCTGTTTTCTAGGCACATATGTTGACGGTTTTCCACAAGCCAAGCGAAATTTGTCAACCTTATCCGAACAGTCAATTTATAAAATATATAATATCCGCATCTATGAAACACATTTCCGGATCGTTATTTTGTACTAAAAAAATTGTAACATTATGAGCATGGACAAACAATGTTTTCACGATGTCTTTCACAACAACTGTTACATGAATCGCCCAACTTCACAAAAGTCTTCAACCAGAATCGCTGCCCGAAAATAGCCCGAGCCCATTATTGAAACACTCGAGATATACAATGCTGTCTCGACATTTCCTTCGAGACGTCTCTGAATAATGAACACAATAATGTAATAATGTACTGAATTATAAGCAGAAAGCAAAAATCCAACATCTGTAATACTGCGCGTGGTGTCAGCAGTTGGATTAGGCAGGACCGCATCACTACCACCTCGGATCACTCGATCTACAATAACCGGAAATTTGATCTTTACTTTCCCGGAAACACCCGATCTTATATCTTTTGTATCAGGAGGGTCCAATCCTTTTAAATATAAGCTTACAAGTCATCGTTCTTCTGTTGAAAGAATTATTAATGGAATCTTTCATAAAGCACATGCATTATGTTATTTGTATCTTGCTGTGCACGATTACGTTTGCCGGTTAGCCACGTTTGCCGACATATTTCAAGTGGAATATGTATATTTGATAATTCCACGACAGGCTGTAATTTATGCGGTCACTTGTAAGCGATACAGGAGGAGTGGTGGGGGCTAACATTGAAATTAATGGCTTGGAAACCCTAGCAACCACAACTCTAAGTATTTGAGATGGCTATTGAAAGAAGACGATCCCATTCATATGGGTTTTTTGTACAAAGGAATGGTTTATAACAGAAATGCTGGGATTTGATTGGTTAATTCCGTCTCCGCGGGGTTGCCGTGGCGCTGCACTATACTGCCCAGTACTTGTCGTAAAATGCGGGGACCGCGCAGATTTGGTGTGTGGGCTGTAGTCTTGCTTCAAGGCTCTACTGCAATATATTCACCATACGTTCAGTATGCAATAAAATCTAACAAGTCTAGGTAAGACCGAAACTGAGGACGACACTCTAAGAATATATTATATTAAAATTTGGTAGATGATATTAATTTAATATTTAAATAAAGTGTTGGAAACTAAGAATACCCTCAGAGACTTGTGTAAGTCTATGTGAGCTGCTTTCATTGGTCCCCTCTCTGTACTGAGAATCCTGCATATTAGAGTCGGAGTTGACAAACAACTACATTCACTCACTCACACACTCACTGTGGAACTCATTCACTCACCCCACCCTGTGAGAAGAATAGGACCCTAGTATCCTCATGCTTGACGTAGGAGCCGTCTAAAATGAGGATTTTTTGCTTTCTCTTTCTTACTATCGATCCTGAGTTGTCCCTTTTCCTGATGTGCCTCTTGCACATCACATTGCGCTATGGCTGAAATATTGCCTACTGCAACGTAAAAAACCATTTTACTCACTCATTTACTCACCCCACTCATTTATTTATTCCGGTTGTTACTTCTCAAATATATACTGACGTGCAAAAGAAACTATACGAAATTATGTCAATTATTTTCCCTTTCGTCTTTATGTTGATCAAAAGGATGGTTGGATTTCACTGAGTTTAACTTGATTGACACATCATGCCATTGATAAAACGTCCTAATCTTGAAGGGATATATCTTGTATATCCAACGTGTGTTTGAATTAATTCAGTGGTCTCCCTAAATCTTGGTATCGTTTCTTTTGCACGCCAGTATATTTATTAGGAGTCCGAAATCAATGTTTACGTTATTAGGTCATGAAAGCCCCAACTGAACGTGATTACCGTGACTTTACAGAGTACCCAAGACACCAGAATAAGTCAACCATTGCAGCCTATGGTGTATGGTCGAAACCCAGACTCTAAATCCAGGGTATAATGACACCGCCAACGGTCATATACCCTGGATGTACTCCTATTCCCCATGATCGTCTTGTGTGTATGGAAAGTCCCAATCTGCTAAATATAGACAACCAATGAAATGTCGCACTCACTGCACGAGAAGTAACTCTTGATAAATTTAATTCGTCGCTGATATAGCCTCCATAATGGGGACAAAAGGCGACGTAAAATAAACTGACTTTTTACTTAATTTTGATAAATTTAAACACATAACGTCTTTACATCGTCGAGTGTTATAAGAGAAGCGCCACATGATTCAGTTAAAAGTCAGCTTATTTTACGTCGCTTTTTGTCTCCCGAAAGGTGGCTATATCGGCGACGAACGCGCCACATGATTGGACGCAAGCTTTTGCTATAGAAACTTCACTGATTGGTCAAAACGCCCGCCTCGTGACGATCGTCGTGAATAGGAGTGATTCCAGGGTATATGACCGTTGGCGGTGTCATTATACCCTAGATTTCGAAGATGGGACGAACCCAGCTCTTCAGTTTCCCTCTTCAGCTGCTCGAAAAACTTAATAAAGCCCAAATATACGATCCAAACACTTGTCGTAAAGGCAGCTTTAAAAACATACAAGAAAATAAAATTAATTATACTGGCGTGCAAAAGAAACGATACCAAGATTTTGAGAGACTACTGAATACATCCTTTCAAGATTAGGAGTATTTATCAATGACATGATGTCAATCAAATTACATTCAATGAAATCCAAGCATCCTTTTGATCAACTATGACACAAAGATGTGAGGGAGTACAACTGAAATAATTTGGTATCGTTTCTTTTGCACGTCAGTATATTTATAAGATTAATGTTTAGTGTACTACTACTACTGCTACTACTACTACTACTACTATAGAGCACGGAGTCACAAGGCCAGAAGAGTTCGGGTGAAGCAAATCTAGAATAAACACTGTTCCACACTTGAAAGAAGTCAGTCTGCGATTGGCTATTCGTAGCTACTCGCCTCTTTCTGTGATCAGGCAGAGGACTCGTATGCCCCTCGTGGAACGTGATGAGAGAAAATTACTCATGGCGGAGGAATGACAATCGGAATGGATTGCGTCCGATTTCATATAAGGCCGAGTGTTACCAAGTGATTTCGTGGCCCACGTTTAGAAAGGAGTGATACGACCAAATAGTTCAATTGAAAGGGTTTTTTTAAAAATTGGATACGTTGTCAAATTCAACGTTTTCGTTTCTCAAAATAACTTTGGGAACGATAAATATACATAAAAGTATGTACATAGTACATACCACGATTGATGCATAACATAAAGAGCATGTTTATTGTTTTGCTTACCCTCTAACGGATAAAATATTAAACAACAGGGGAGTCATTTAATAAGAAAAGAATTCGCAAACTATCTGAGCAATCTTGTTGTGTTACCTTCTACTTTATATCGGTTATTGTGAATACTGCCATGCACGTAACAAGTGAATACCGTGGATAATCTGCAACAACGTCAAAACTTTACCGATGCTCTCAACAATGTTCTTGATTGTTTGCAAGAGTATTAAAACATCCCGTTTCCATTCGGCACAACCTGTGACGTGTCACTATTTTTATCCAACTATTTGGTAATCTCCATGCAGCGACGGTTAATGTTTCACGCAGGCACAGTAGGCTTACTTTCTTGTACACTTGCAAGGTGTCTATTTAAAAATACAAAATGAGTTTGTCTCAATCTGCCAGGATAAAGGGATATGATGTTATTTATCTACAGTACATGTTATTTATTTAACACAGAATGCTCCAACATAATAGTATGTCCTGCTTGGGAATACGTATCCAACTTTATCACTTCCTGGGAACGGGAGAGAGGTGTGGGGGGGGGGGGGGGGAGAAGAGGGTACTGTATCTAATTTGAACTTTCTGTCCTTAACAAATAATACGTTCCATTTAGAGTAATAGACGGGCTGATCTATGCATTTTAAATGGCTCTCATTGGACCAGATGTACTTGTAGCCAGAAATGCGTGATACAGCTAACGACTTTGTCACATAAAATATAAATAAGCATGTAGCCCGATAGAGCTGAAAATATCCCCTAGTAATTAGTGGCGAATGATAGGAGCATATTTTACACCAATAAATTTCTGCAAGTTAGGAAAAAAACGCAAATGACCTCGATAACAAGAACATCGAGAAGATGTTGGGGTTGCAAATAGTTCTGTCCTGGAGATAACACCCTTACGAGCACTTCCACGAAGAGATCTCGGTGTATTTAAGTAATTAAGTCTGTGGGTATAATGTCATCGCACGGAATCAGCGCTGTTCTAATTGAAAACCACCTTGAAGACAAAACCTGTCACGACCAGTACGTTCAGCTGCTATTTAGCACTCCAGACCCGAGTTTAATGACTGATAGCGTGAAGAGCAAACGTACAACACAGAGTGATATGAGCAGTGTTATAAGTTGTAAATATACTTTAATTTTTAAATATGCATTTGGAATTCTCATTCCGAATTCTTAGAATGCATAAATTCATCTATTCACCAATATAGATCCGTGTTTAGGTTTCATCTGTGATAAACTCAAATCTCAAAACGGGTCATCCGACGGACTAGTCCTGCCCTTTGACTGTGGAATTTTGTTAATTTTATATTTAACGCCTTTAGCCAGTCTACTAAAGCAAGTCTAGCTAGCTTAAGCTTTTATTCCACATTGCATTGTAGGAACAAGGCACTTGAAGAAATAAAAATAAAATAGAATAAAATAATTTTAAAAAATTCATAAACTATTTTTTAGTCTACCGACGGACATGCCGCCACATGTACCGCGAGAATGGTCAAACACT
>JAUELE010243805.1:0-11224 GCA_031471655.1 Diodora aspera | reverse complement strand
TCACGAAGAAAATTAAATTATGAGTATTAACATTATAGATCAAATTGTATTCTTCGACGTTGATCTAACTCGTGGCGACCAGTTCAGTGTGGCGGACACAAATTGAATACTTTGTTTTAATTGTATCGTTTCTTTTGGATGTTAGTATTAGGAAGCCCCTCTCCCTTTTTAACACCAAGAGTCCACTCTACCTCACACGGAAACACTGGCATGCTGTTATGTCTTGTGCAGCAGGTGTTAGGTTTTATCTCAGGCCTCCTATCTCTATCTAGATATACTCAGTAGGAACAGTGGTAATGTGGTGTTCATCAACAATGTCCAATAGAAAAAAAATAAAAGATGCTGACAGTTATATTTGCTTTAATGATAATAACACTGTGTGAAGTTTTGAGCTGGACAGAATGGCATCATCATCGTCGTCGCTATGATTATTAATAATATTATTATTATTTTTATTATTATTATTATTATTTTTATTATTATTATTGAAGAATCATTCATCTGTAATTCAAATCAGTTGGGGTCAAATAAATATAATATCGATCACACAATCTCCCTTGGAATCATGAAACAATTTTCTCATCTGAAGGTTTAACTTCTATCTTCCTGTTCTTCGATAGGCTCTGTGATCTCCGAGTCCAAATATGATGTTTGACAAAAACATTAACTTTAAACGCGAAACCGGAAACGAAAATATTAATTTCCGAGCTATTGGCTTATCTGTGTGTCACTGCAACAGCGCCATTCACGCCAGAGTTTTAGTTTGTAAAGTTAAGAAAAGAGAAGCTAACAATACCATACGAACACGGCAAAGTGAGTCTTCCTGTAAAACACTGATGTTTAATTAGAGTGAGTAGTAATCCTGCTGTGGACCTCTGGGGGCAGTGCTTGGCGAGTGTATTACACGTGTCAAACCAGCCCTTTTACTTGAATTCCCTGTTGTTGGTCTGTCAGAAAGACCAGTGCCATTCTGGACTTCGTTTACTCATGAAATAAACAATTGATTTGCTAATTTCATTAATGCTGGTGGACCCTTCTCCCGGCGGCATGCAAACATGAAAATGATACGTTGCATTGGCTATTAAAATTATTTAATAACCATCCTAGTTTTATTATAAATTACATTCTTTTTCTTCTTTAAAAAACCCCAACAGACATGATTGAGCATTTTAATGATATTACGCATCACCATTGAAGTTCCGAGTCTCAAACATGTGGTAATGATGCCTCAGGTTATTTGAATATGCTGTTAGTTAACTCCCTGTTCAATATGTGGAAGGGGACAGAATGTATTAAACCTATGCATTTATTAATGGAGATAGACACGTTTTCAAATTCAATATTTATATCATTTTGACATGTTGACTGTTTAAATATCTTTCACTGTGAAAATAATCAATGAAAGTAGTTATGTGTAAAGAATTGGAGTTTGGATTAGGATAATATTGACTGATACATGTCCAAGATTGAAGAGACTCAACTCATTTCAACGGCATTGTATGACGAAAATATTTTCTTATCATACACGAACTCATAGAATTATCCTTATGCATTTACAGTTGTTTGCATTGGCATACATACATGTACCTTAAGAAAGAGACAACTCTCTGTTATTTTTGTTCATTTTTATGATGAGGTGATACAATTTATGGTTTCTCAAGGTTATCTTTTAACACGATAGCAGATAGCCGCTATTGTTGTCACTATTGTGTTTGTTGTTGCATGTTTAACGTTACTGGGCCTCGTTGTCCTGCTCTCTACTCTGTCTGTAGTTCTTAAATCATCACAACTGTGGTTGACCTGTCCCATGTCAGTAATGCTGACATCATGACAACTGTGGTTGACTTGTCCTATGGCAGTAGTTCTAAACTCATTACAACTATGGTTGACCTATCCTGTGTCAGTAGTGCTGTAGTATTGGCGACTATGGCTGTCCCGTCCTGTGTCGGTAATGCAGAAATAATGACAACTGTGGCAGACCTATCCTATGTCAGAAGTGCTGCAGTCATGACAATTGTGGTTGATCTATCCTGTGTTAGTAGTTCTGAAATCATGACAACTGTGGCGGACCTATCCTATGTCAGAAGTGCTGCAGTCATGACAACTGTGGTTGACCTATCCTGTGTCAGAAGTGCTGAAGTCATGACAATTGTTGTTGACCTATCCTGTGTCAGAAGTGCTGAAGTCATGACAGTTGTGTTACATGACAGGAGTGTTAAAAACATGACAAGTGTGTTTGTTATTTCCGAGGTCAGGGAGGCTGTCGTCACAACTGTCGCTGTTCCGTCCTGTTATGACCACTGTCCTGTATTGTTAGAAACGCTCACGTCATGACAATTCCTGTTGTCATTTCCTGTGTCAGTAGTGCAAACACCATTGTAGTTGTGGTTGCCCTTGTATGTGTCAGTAATGGTGACGTCACGAATAACTTTGTTCAGCCATGTGTCGGTAGTGCTCAGTCATATTTTTTCTGCCACGGGTCTTACTTCCTGACGTCATGACAATTGTGGCTTTGCTGTTCAAAGTCAGTGGCACTCTCTGTCTGCCTTGGCGTGGTGACATCATGACATTTGTGGCTATCGACGTTTTTCACCGAATAATCTGTTTACAAGTACATACATGTTTTAGCAATAAGAGGATTATTGTTGCTATCCTCCCTTTGAAAACGTAAAAGTGTTAAATAAATTATATTTGAGCTAAACTCTGGGAACAGTAATTGGATTTAGTTTTACACATTCGTCTCTCAAAACCAGCTGCTAAATCATGATTAAGCTGTGTTTGCACATGACGAAGTTAGATGAGATTTGAGCAAGCATGCGCACTGACATAAATCTTAAGAAACGCACTGCATTGAAAGGTTCCCAGCAACTTAAACGACACAACTATGTTATAATCAAAGTGTGATTTAAGTTCATGATCCATACAAACATGCACTTAGCGCAGATGTTTGTGTGTCGATTAAACTTAGATGGAATCTATAACTGCGCTTTATTTTAAGACGCGATGTAGTTATCAAGTTTCATGGCAACGAGAAACCTTAAACATTTAGTATAAAATTCGATTCCAACTGCAATCGTTTGATGTGAAACTTGTTTTACTTAAGACCTAGCTTACTCTGAGGTAGATTTAAATGTTCTTTTAATTCGTTTTAAAATCTAATATACCTTTTTAGCATTTAAATGCCATTTAAACATTTTTCAATGCTAATGTTGTAACGTCACCGTAGGGCCAAACTTGAATACAGCCAGCTTAAGGTATGCAGCATATACATGTTTTGGAATGTGATCGGAGAATTAAATTACATTGTGAATTTATTTAAAGAAAGGTTAATCTATATTTGGTTAATCAGAAACGTTACGGAGATATTTTCCCTGATGTTGATAATGAAATTCTCTTTCCATTTTTTTTAATTTGGTAATCACCGAATGTAGCTCTCGTTATGCCTCCTGAATTCATCAATGCAAGGAGAATTGGGTATTGGCAGCTTCATACTTGATGCAGTGTTGTTATTGAGGTAAAACGGATTTTTGTCTTGGGCTTAGATGTACATTAATAAAGGGATAACTCAAAGCAATTTTTGACAAGCTTGGAAATGAAGTATGTTTTTCTAAAGACCCTTGGTTACTCGTAAAATTCTCCCATCTTCAAAACAGATGTGATAATGTGAAGTCATGGCATGATTTAGGGTAGTTAGAACATGACATAAATGAAGTTAGTATATTATGATTTCGGAGACATATGTGGTTGCGTGAGCTGTATTTGTTCACTAATAATTACTAACTGCTTTTCTTTCTGTTAGTGACGACCTCGTTTCGGCGCCATGACTTTTGAAATAATTATCCACTTCTCTTCAAACTTGGTCACAGTATGAATGTAGGTAGTACGTCTTTTTGGATTGTTTTGGCGTAGCCGGCACATAAAGTTCAAGATCACAGGATCCTTCAAAGACCACAACAATGGAATCGCTCTGTGTTGAATCTAGTTAATAATAATGTGTACACATGTAATGCGCCTGCTCCATGCGGCAGCATGCTCAAAGCGCTTAACATTATTACCCCAGTCACTGGAGCCATGTACAATCCCTGGGGAGTACAGAACCCAAGCTACCATTTTGGCTTTAGACGGTTAACTTTGCCATTACCATCGCTTCCGACCAGGTACCCAATTTCAGCTGGGTGGTCTTAGGCAATTTACGAGCAACCCCACGTGCCCAAGGTGACACCACCGACATTGACAGTGCCTCAGTGCGAGACAGGGACGAACCCTTGAGTGCCTCGAAGCTTTCCAACGCCAGCCGATCACCCATTCAACTACTCTCCAGGCTCGACGCTGCTTAACGCCGGAAGCTCGTGACCTTTATGCGTTGTACGAGACCAACTCGTCTCACAGGCCAACTAGTTCTCTCGATGGAGTGTGATTGTCTTGAAAGTGTAAAGGCATTTCCCGCGAACCCTAAAATCCCGCAGGGGCCATGGACCAGGGAGCTGTTTACATGTAGGTATGACACTAACTTACGTTTCACGAGACAATTTGCTTACACGCATTTACATTATTGGAATCTGGAAAAGTAAATGTATCATTATGATTTCAATCCCCAAGACGACGACCATAATACTGTCCTACAAGAAAATGACAAAACAAGATAAACTCCAGATGAACTGAAACGAGGCTGGATCCCAATGTAATTTTCCCAAATGACTTATATATATATATATATAATTACGTTTGCTGACGGTTTTGTTGACCCTGTATACGGCGTTGCGTTCCTATTGATGTCAGACGGAGTGGCGGTAATGCAATGGGACGTTATCTCCCGTCGGAGTACACAAACTGTCCAATCCTAGCTGAGCCAGCAAAATGACATGGCCTATTGCAGCAGAATGGACAGGCATGTGTCCCCCGCGGACGAATATACCAATCGAATTACGACAATTCAATAAAGGAATCTTACGTGACATTCGAAATTTACTTTGCATAGTAACTGGAACGTAAAAAGTGACTTGGAAATCTTTACTGACTTTTATGTCTCAGAGGATTGAGTAAATGTACCCACAGTATACCAGTCTGATAACAATGCCACATCAAATTCAGTTCTACCACTCACGCACGCACACACACACACACACACACACACACACACACACCATCACACACACACACACACACACATAGTGTAAGGGAATGAAAAACTGTACAGATTTAACAGTGTGATAAAGCAACTTTAACCAGTAACACACGCACACTCAAAAGGAGTTGATGTAATAATATTCTCTCCTGAGAACGAAAAAGACAGATATGCTTTGTTTTTACTCTTTGTGAATATCAGTGGTGTTTGTTGTTTGTTTTCGACGCGGAAATAATAGTTCTTATCCAATTGAAACTGACTCAAAAGCATCTTAGATCGAGATGATGGATGACTAACCAGAACCAATTCATTCTGGTCAGATCAGAAAAGCGTCAGTTGCTTTGCAAATATGAAAAACGTGAGAACATACCATTACAGATAGCTGATACCCTAGTATGTGTGTCCATTAAAGTATACATGCATTTGTATGCATATTGTTTGCAAATTATTGGAGCACGTATAGTAATCCCATTGACGAATCATTACTGAATAGAAGGCTTTTCCTGCTTAGACGATTTCTAAAATTTCAGAGGTTTAGCTGCCCACCGGGACTCGTAACAGAAATCCCCAGAACTACCCATCGTTATACCAATAACGTCACCAACGGTGCATTGCACCTAATGTGAGAGCTCAGATATAAGACACCACACATGACATTTGCTCATCGTTCTGCAGACATACGTTCTGTGAGCAGAGTTTGTTTAACAAACCATTGCCAGTAACCTTAGCTATTCTCTGTTCTTCAAGTACGATATTCCAACAACTGGGTACGCCGTTTTTCATATTTGGCAACATATTTCTATACGTAATTGACAATCAGAACCCTTGGGAATTGGGAAGGGAATACAATATTTGTTCTCAACACAGAAAGAAAATCCTTCTTGAGAAATACAAATATGATATTGATTCCTACGTCTGATATTCATGCAGCCTCGATAAGTTATGACTTATCATTTATTTTCTATAGCTGAGCTTTATTTCTTTGCACTATATCAATTTATCTCTCTCCCTAGAGACTTCCGCCAGAATCTCTTCAGGAACTTTATTTGTTTAAGAATGGCACCAGCTGCCAATCTCTTTACAAACGTTGTTATTGATTATACTACACTGTTCAACCCTTATGGACTTATATTGACGATCTAACATGTTTGCCGTAAATGGACTTTCTGAATTTTCTTTGATATTTGCCAACGGCCTCTATCTAAAACTCTCTGTACCTACGCTGTCAGAAAACTTAAGGAAGACTGGATAATTTCCCCTGGGACCTCCGTATATGCAAAAAGTAACCAGATACATCAACCTGGCCGTTTTCACGTTTTTATCAGGGAAAGTCAATAAAAGAAAGTGAAACACACTTAATGCAAAGAAGATAAGTTGATAAGAAAGGATTTTTCATGGACTAGATGGGATAAGTTTTTGTAAAAGTTACGACTTGTGTTCGTGATGACGGAAATAGGTGTCAGTATATTGAAGTTGTGGAAGCAAAACGTGTTGAAGCGTTCCTTTAAGAAAGTCCTTGTCGCGTCCCTCGGGCTCTTCTCTGTGATTATTTCTACTTCAAGTTGGGGTCTGTATCGTAGACATTAAGATCATGGTTAAGGTATGTTCACATGAGCTATCTACTTTACTAAATGTTTTTCAGAGGCCCCAAGGGGCTTCCGAAGAGATGCATTACACCGTTTAGAAAGAAAAATGCCCTAGTGACTCCATGTTTTGTCATACAAGGCGACAAAAATGCAAATATTTTCTATTTGTTACGCTTTGAACTCTTTTCTCAGTATGCATCGAGTGTCCATCTCACATCGGCAACGTTGACTCCGAACTCAAATTTACTGCTTTACAGGATGTGGTGCTTTTCTTTATACACTGAGGGAACACATTTGCTGTTTTATATTTTGCTCAGCCTAATGAACAAAGATTTCTGAACCGTCAGTAAAGAAAAGTGAACATTTCTTTTAACCAGTAAAGAATCTGTCCATAGGAAAGAAACGCATGACTTTATAGCATATTAATAGATCACTTAATGTAGACATAAGTGTCAAAATAGGCGCACGTGGTTTAACATGTCCTCAACCTCGAAATCCAAGATATTTATCCTGACTCCGCCAGTGCCTCCGTCAATTACCCTGGATTTACTCCTATTCGAGATAATCGTTTTATGTGTATGGACAGTCCAAATGTGTTAAATATAGACACCAAACAAAATGTCACATAACTACACGAGAGGAATTCGCAAGGGAAGTAACTCTTGACAAAAAACACAGCCGCATCGCAAAAGATCTTTACTTCGCCGAATGTTGGGAGAGACACGCAACATGATTGGGCGCAAGCTGTCGGTGAAGAAGTCTCACTGATTGGTCAAAACACCTACCTCGCAATGATCGTCCTGCAGAGTGAATCCAGGGTATCTGACGGAGACACTGGCGGAATCATAAATACCCTGTGGATTTCGAGGATGACATGTCTGGTGACAAAGCCAATCTTGCCTTGATACAGCATCCCTTGTGGTTTTCAGGACTATCGAGGAACTGACTACGCTGGTGCTTTGTGAATAGGGGCAGCGAGATTGATGTGCCATCAATAATTTTGTAAAGAACTGAAAAATGTTGGGAAACACTGAGGAAATAAAGTAAATACAACCGAATGGATATGCTACGGAATTACATTACTTGATTCCGCCGGCTAAAATTTGTCTAAGTTAAGCTCGTCAACACAGAGGGGGAAAAAACGAGTCTGCCAATCAGACAAGTGTTAGATCAAGTGACTAGCGTGGGTGGGACATTCTCAGATTTTGGCAAGAATAATGTGAAGGTTACAGAAAACTTTTGACGACAGATTCAACCCTGTTTTGACTCATGTTTAAGAATATACCCGTGTCAGCAATGACATATTAATACATTCAAAAATATATCGATAATAATTCAAGGATTCTTAGAAGGTGCACCTTAATAACACATCCCCTTGGGTACCCATTTACGGCAGGCTGATCTGATGCACCCTTAGGTCGCATGCTTATGCTTTCACTCAACTGCGGCTGACGTAAGATACAAATCAAGTTTGATAGGCTACAATTGGACAATTGGACAATAATCTACCAGATTAGGCGATCTTGCATTCAGTAGTCGTTCAAACAAGTCAAAGTGTATCGCTTTCTTTGTTGAAGTTGACGCTGGTGTTATCTACCAAAGGAATCTATAATCAGGAATAACAATAAGGTTGTCCGCTGTGATCTAGATAGACTTACACAAGTCTTTGATTGAAGAAATTCTTAGTTTCTAACATTTTATTTAATTATTTGTAAAATATCATCTACACATTCGACATCCGGTCGGTATTTAGACCTACTAAATGTTATTGCAAAGAAGGATGAACGTATGATGAATATATTGCAGTAAAGCCTTGCAGCAAGGCTATATATGATCTAGTACACGCTAATATGTAGACATGTGTGTTATATCTAAGTACAAGTGTACAAGCATACCAACGTCATCGTTATTCAATTTGCGGAAAGCATCTGCCCTTGGTCCTTGTGTTTTTCTTTATTGCAAAGTACTTTTCATGCCATCTACGCCCAGAAAACAGTAAACATTCAGCTTCTATTTTCTAGGTTACTTCGCAGAAATGAAAAGAAATAAATAATTGGACAACATTAACAAATTGCACATGTACAGGTGCAAGCGACTTTGTCAAAACATCATAATGGCAATGTAACATAAGATTGTGCCATATCGATGTTTAGATTAGATTACCACAGCTTGCAACTTCAACGTAGAACGTTGTTGTGCTTATCCAATGTGTCTGAAGTAAATGCCGGTACATTGATAGTGTACAAAACAATACATGCTTGGACCTAAAAGAAATAATTGATGCCATTGCTTGAAAACGACCTGTATATCCATGTGAAAGCGTTGTATGTAAGTAAATTAAAGAAGTCCGTATTCATAAACAATCTTTCTTTTTATTACTCTGCACACTTCTAAATGCCACTAAAACAATAAACAATAATTGAAAAATGTAAACACCAACCATAACTAGTGTGCAAGTAGAAAATGAATATTAGGCGCTACATAAGTTGTTTATTATTATTATTATTATTATTATTATTATTACAACAAAGATTAATATCTGAACATAAGTCAGTATCAATCATTAAGAAAGTCGACATGTTAGTGTTTACCTTGAGAATATGTTTATTATATACTGAAGATCAAAAGAAAGTACATCGATCAGTTTTGGGGAATGATATAAAAGGCAAAAACACAAAGTAATACCAAACTTTTACTTTGAAGATATAAGCGTCTGACGACATATCAACTCTGATATACACAATAATCACCATTAAATGTCAACAGAATCGTTCTTAAACAGTATTAGTGGTAAATTGCTTACGACCAAATAAAGTGGCGGTATACTTTCTTTTGATCTTCAGTATATTTGTCTTTTTTGTCATCATGCCGTGTTCTGGATTATTAATAGGTGTTTAGAAATATAAATGCTTTATTTCCTCTCCAAGCCATATTCTTGTTTTTATTTCGTGACATTAATCTTTCGAGATATGAGTTTAGTTGGTATTATCAATATTAACAAAAACATAGTTGGACCAACTTTTCGGGCATATTTGACATATGATCTTTAAACCAAAATAGAGAATCTTTGCACAGTCAAAAAGGCTACACACGGAGATGTATAATAAGAATGGCCATCTATCGATGCAGGAAGCGACAGTGTGACTTTCTAGACATATGATCTTTAAACCAAAAGAGATGAATCTTTGCACAGTCGTAAAGGCTACATACGGAGATGTGTAATGAGAATGGCCATCTATCGACGCAGGAAACGACAAGGTGTATCTCTAAAATAGACCCGTGGCCAACAATCGCTCATGTTTACAATACCTCCCTTACAAGAGAATTGTCCTCCGCTGTGAGATAGAAGGGGAAGCTACTGCACTGATATTTTATGTTGTCTAATAGAGGTATACATGTCTTTATTTGCAATGTGGGCATTGAAAGCCGTGGAGATTCATAGATGTTTACCCGACAGATCGGCTACGCGTGCGCCGGTATGTCAAAATAATCTCATTATAAAGTGATGTGGAAGGCCACTTACCTTTATTGAATCTATAAGTCGGATTGGATAAGTAGCTAGATGAAGAATGCGTTAAAAGGATGATAATATTTTTCTTATTGGATGAACAAGTTAGAAAATATGTGAGTTTAATTGAGAGTTGCTGCTGAAACATCACGTAATGGTGTTTGTTTTTATGTAAGTGCAAAATTAAATATGTCTTTATTAAAGGAAATATAATGACGTATTTGTATTAGTACAACTGTAATTTGACCTTTTGTAGGATGATACACTCGTTAAAGTAGGTTGACTTGCAATTGCATCATTTTGTAATCCAATATAGACTGGAAAGTGAGGCAATGATGTTGTACTTGGCATTACTGTCAACACATTTTAGTTATCTGAACACCACCTTTCCCTCTCGTTGCGAACTGAACGAGTGTTGGTGTTTTGTATTTTAGTCAACGTTCTGCAATACTTGCCACAAGATTAGAACTGCATTTTTAAGGTTAGGGTGCGATGGTTTCAACACTGAGAGCACAATCTTTCTGGCAGCATTGTAATGCAGAAGGCTGCTGTGCTTTGGAGTCTTCATATTTTGCACAAGGTTTGGTGGGTTTGACTACGCAGCGCTTTGTGGGAGCCAGTCCCATTCACTGTCTGGGCTGCGTGTAGAAGGGGCAAGAGTATCTGAGCTGATGATGATCCTTCGAGGAGTGACTGTGCCAGGACCACCCAACACTCCTCTGCTGCATTTTATCTTATATAATATTAATAATAATAACAATAATAATATTAATAATAAGTGCAGGTATATAGCGCTAGGCTCCATCAATGCACAATGTGCAATCCACAACTTGTCACTCCCCAGGGAGTATACGACCCAAACATTATCAACACTTTCCGACCAGGTACCCATTTTTAGCTGGGTGGACTAAAGCAATTTACGAACAAAATCACTTGCCCAAAAGGACACCACCGACAAAGTCAGTGTCTCAAGTGTGAGGCAGGAGCGAACCTTTGAAGCCCTGG
>JAUELE010243794.1:0-11224 GCA_031471655.1 Diodora aspera | reverse complement strand
ACACCTGTGCCAATAACTACGTTAATACTTATTTATTTCTAAAAAGAAGTTTTGTTTTTTAAACTTACGATCATAGAGATTTAGGAAATGTAATCAGACTAGTCTTCATTTTTAGACTCACATTGCACTTTAAGCTTCATTTCGAAAAGTCGTGAACCAAGCGACAATAAATAGACAGCCCAGGGCCCTGTTACGCAAAACAGTCTTAATTAAAATCAATCTCTCTCTCTATATGTTTTAATTCAGATGGCATCATTTTTCAATAAACAATTCAGAGAGTTAACAATGTCATACCGGCAGCAGTCCACAATTCTATACATGTACCTATACATGTAATTTACTACTTAAAGAGGAAGAATACATGGGCAGGAATAAATTACCTGGACTGGAATTGTTCCAATGGGAATGACAAAAGGCGGTCGAATTTGCATGTTGTCATGCTCAATAGAAATCGGTTTGTGATTCAGATCAGAGACCTTCAACATTATAGCCGACATGGTGTTGTCTTTGAAGTGGTTGCTTTCTGAGGCGTTCACCACGATAGTGCAATTCTGATAATAAGAATTATATATTAGAATGGACAAGTGAAGCATTTTATATAACGATTCCAGGAAGAAACGAATGTTTTGAGCTTAACCTGACACGCATTGTAAAGTTATTACTGAAATAAATAAATAACATACAAATAAGACACATCATTCATGAACACATACACAGTCCTGCTGGAGGTAGTTCCAGTCAAATCTCTAAAGCAATGGTCACGACAAACACACTGATTATTATTTGATAGTATATTATATACTGTAGCAACAAGGAAATACTATAATACAAAAACTACCGAACTAAAGCATCTTCGTACGACGTTTCGTTATTAGAGACTACAGAATGCAGAGCAGATGTTTACGCTGCGTTCACCACATCTTTTGTGCCTGAGGAAGTGTATGATTTATAGACGAAACGTCGTACGTAGTTCTACATCTCTTGTGTTTGTATTTTACTGGTCATTCGTGGAGGCTGTACTATGTATGCAGTAGTTAACTGTGATCATATCGACATTTCATCCTTCAAGACTGTTTATTTGTGTGGTCTGTTACTGCTGTATTAATTTATAACAGGATCATGTTCAAGCTGTTCAGATATTCAAATTGGAAAAGCAAGAAATTATTATTAATGCTGGTTGACGTTAGTGTTGGGCGCGGACGGATGAACAATAATGATTTAATCATAAATTAGTCAACAAACTATTACTCCAAAATGTCAGATATTCCTTTCGGAAACGATGAATGCTTATCTATTAAACATCACTGATTGGAATGGGGCAGTGATTACAAACTGTGCGTTAACCTTGTTAATGACGACTCCTGGCATAGCAGTGATTCTTCCTGTCTCAACGAATCTAGCCATAGCACACTCCATAACATCATCGTCTTCATCCACGGTGGGGATGGAAATGACGGTTACCGTGTTCAGGATGACACTGTAGAAGGAAATTACGTAATAATGCAATTCTCCACAGCTCTGTATATTCAGCAGAGAATGATGCTGATGCTTCTGATGCAGCTATCAACAAATACGGGTCATGCTTATTAACTTAAATTCTGTTTTACTCTTTTATCAGACCTGGACCCTTCACAATAATATTTTCTCCAACCGGAGAGCTAACACAAGAGCGCAGTGTAACAGTGTCTATTACGTCCGAACTTTTTATTTCACAAGGTCGAATTCATTCATTCAGTCAAAACTTAGTTTACCTGTACACAGGTTTGAATAAAGCCATAGGACTCATGTTTGGTTTCCCAGTGGCCTCCTTTGGTCTTCACTTGAAGGTGATACATAGAATTCGTGCGCTCTTGGAAAGAGTTAAGTTTTTTCCAGTACGTCCCACTGATTCTACAAGTAAAAAGTGTATGGTGTCTTGTCGAACGTCTGTACAGGTAATGCTGGCCAAATATATTTCTACCCTTTGTACGATTACATCATTAAACTACGTTTTTCGTAAACAATATGAATGCATTTGCCTTTCAGTGACATTCATAAGCGTTTCGTTCAACACCAGAATTCCGTATGGATTACTCCCAGAATTAAACTGACTGACGGCACCCCAGTATGTTTGCCCTTGGGGCCAGAGTTTAACGTGCCCCGCCAGCTGGAGCTGATTACAACACGGTTAGAATTAAAAACAATTAAAGAACGTGCAATCCATACGGAATTCTGGTGTTGAAAATGAATAAAATCTATTCAATAATAAAGAAGTCAATCCTCTGCAGGGCTGTGTGAACTGTAAAGCAAATGCGTTTACTTGATTTACGTCAAGAAATCAGACTTTCACTTTGTGAAAATGAACAGAAATCCGTTTGGTTTGTTAACATTATTCTGACAAATTTTATGCTCAGGCAGACTAGATATTAAAACCATCCTTACTGTAGAAGCAACATGACAGATTTAAAACATTAAGATCGAGAGTTGATGGATGGATGGTGTACTGATCAGTGGATATATGAGAAAGATAGATGGAACCGTGATGAATCTGTAGACAGAGGAGGAAACAGCATCTTACATGACATCTAGGGAAGCTTTGCTGTCAACCGTCACTTCAAAGGTGGATTCCTCTAGCTCCCAATGTAGTGGTTCATTAATGGCAGTAATATAACCATCTGTGTTGTTGTTCACTAATGATGTGATTTCATCCTCGGTTACATGTACACCCTTGGTCACCTCTTTTGTCCAGTTTCCTAAATATACGGGTCCATTGTTCGCCAAAACCTGTCTCCTAGAAATATCGGTGCTGGTATGAATTCTGCTGATGTTGCATCCTGGACCGCAAGGGCCAAATCCAAGCTCCCAGCCGAGTAAAGATTTCACTTGTAGCTTAAAAAAAACAGTTCAAGAAACCCATGAATTCTGAGTGTTAAGTCTTTTGTGGATTTGCACTCTGAATGAACCAAACACATTGCTTAGGTCATTCTGTGCATGTGTTGAATGCAAACCTGAGCTTGTTCCACGAAATAATCTTTATTGTCCCAGTGACACTACTCACATCTTAGCTACATCAATCTTAGCTCTTCCGAAACTTTTAAAAGGAGCCCATTCGCATTTTCCGACCATATTGATGGTAGAAAGCCAAATCAATGCAAATTCAAACAGGTAGACATCAAATACAAATGTTTGCAGAATTAAACATAAGGTCGATCGCACAGTAAGAACGTAGAGATGAATTCTTTTCCAGAAAACTTGACATTTCCTAACATTTTGGACGAGATCATTAAGAAACGTTAGTTATCTCTCAAGTATATAGGTGTTACACGTATTTCCTCGTTGTATTTCCAGTATTATGTGACGCAGTGAAACGTATCGAGCGCATGTGTCACTGAGACCATGTTTCAATATTTTACCTTTTGATAGTGTGCATCTGCCGTGAGTCAGGATATTCAAATACACACGACAAAGGACTTTATCCATAGGCATGTGCAACATACTTAAGCTTGTTGCTGACTGAGTTAGCCTGTTTATTGTTAGATGCATTCTGATGGCAGTTTAAACATTTCTCCATGACTGGTTCTTGGGTCACGTTATATTACGCAGTAAAAGGTATGTTTATACAAGAAAAGTAAAAGGAATCTTTACACAACAATAAACATAAACAGAATTCAATGTATGTCTTCTAACAATTGCTCCACATGTACTTACGTCATACCTTTATCATGAATATGTTGAAAAACTGGGCTTGCTCCACGAAACAAATCTCAATTATCGTAGTGATATCAGTTACGACCAATCTTAGATACTTAGTTTAAAACAATTGTTACATAAGAGAATGTCAGTATGATAGTTAAATGTCATTGTTGCCAAGTGATACATTTGGCTCAGTTGAGAAAAGGTGATGCTGGGAGTATACGATCTTTCTAACACAACTAGTATCCTAAGGCCTAAAAAAATGAACTATTTCTGGTCTTTGCAAAATGATGCGATCTTCCTTTTTTTCTTTTTTTTTTGACTGACTATTCTATAATCAGCTGTATATTGTATAATCAGCTGTATGGACAGAGAAGCAAATACTATTTCAAAATAAAAAAACTTTTAATGACTTAAAACAAAAAAAATAAATGGTTTCCTGAGAATAAAAAAAAACATGTCAAAATTAAAATCCGGAAAACAGAGTTTAGAGTTACCTACCCTTGACAATTGAAATCATGGAAATAAGAGTTGACGCGGGGGTCGAGATTGACGCGCGCTGATACCAGAAACAAAATACTTTTTTTTAGGCCTAATATAAGTTGCACCAAACCCTGCACCTTGACCTCACTAAAAACGCAGCACAAACACGCGCGTGTACAAGTCCTGATGAAGGGATGAAATGTTATACAGGACTGTACGGTGTGTTTACACTTTGTGGGCTCTTCGTCGCAAGGGCGTTCGAGTGTAATGGCCAATACACTGATTTGCTTCAACGGGTTTAATGCATGTCATACTTAGTCACAGTGCAGCAGAGTGTTTAGTCACGGGTCTCATGCAATGCACGTGCATACGCCTTCACAGACTAAAAATTACATGAACTAGTCCGAATCGTTGCATCCACCTGCTTATATTGTGACTTCTGCGTCAGCTCAACTTACATTTGGAAATCAGTAATATTTCTTTGTGGAACAAACAGTTCAACAGACCACGGACACTATATCCTGCGGTCACATCGGCAAACTATATTGACGTGCAAAAGAAACAATATCAAATGATTTCAGTTTTATGTAATAATTGATCGAAAGGACGATTGGGTTTCACTGAGTGCAATTTGATTGACATCATGTCATTGAGGAAACTTCCTATTCTTGAAGCGATATCTCTTGCATATCAAACACATTTGTGAATTTATTCAGTTGTCTCTCAAAATCGTGGTATCGTTTCTTTTGCACGTCAGTATATTTTGCAGCTGGTTTTGGAGTTGAACAGAATCGATGTTCATTAAACTTCCGAAATGGTTATCTGGTTTGTTTTTAGTCCCGCGGGTATCCTTATACATTTCTTTACTTACCGTCGTTTCATTGACAAAGCGGAAACTGAGGGATCCCCCACAGAAATGTTTCTCTTTGTCTGCTACGACAGGTATCCTTGTCAGGAACCACATACACGTACACAGGGTCAAGCACGCTCGGTATAACCTGAACAACAATATTTTAATGTCAGGGTAACAACTAACAATATCACAATACCATCATCTTCTCTTACTCTGGCTGTGTATTTTAAAATAAAATTTCAAACAATTCAGTTCCAAAGCAAGAAACAATTAAAATCAATGACTACTCTAATCTGAAAAAAACTGAGGTGTACTCTAATAACTGTTTTGTTTATGCGAAATACATAAAAAGGACATTTGAGTTCAGATTCTGTAAGTTCAGGCCAAAACTTCATCCGCTAAGACAAAAGAAAACAAGAGCTGTTCATGAACGTAATGGCGCCGATTAAGGGAAAAGAGATATACTGCTTACATGTAAGTCACAACAAATTTGTTGGCAGTTTACAGCCTAATTAAAACGACATTCCAGATTCAGAGACATGATTTAGTTTGCAATAAACTAGAAACACTATGGCAATTTCAAATTATCATTTCTTTAATTTCATAAGAATTAGTTTACATTCTATACTATAAATTCGTTTGGAATAAAGTTATATTCGAAAAATGTTAATTCTTAAGAATATACATGTAATTAACATTTGAAAATATATTAATTCTTTTAGAACATTATTTATATTCGCAAAATATTAATTCGTAAGTATACGTTTTATATTCGGAAAATATTAATTCGTTTAGACTTTAATTTATATTCAGAGCTTATTAATTCGTTGATAACTTTACCTTATCATTGCAGTAAGTGTTTTTGAACCAAACCAAGCTTTTCCCTCGTAATTGTAGTGACCATACTGGACTATCCCCTGCACAGTGGCATCGTGTATCTGTAGTATGTGTCACACATGTCGGAGTGCTAGTAGGTATAAGTCCAATGTGATCCTCTTTATCCGAGCAACCGTAATTTGAAAATAGATTACTGGGTCGTCAGGCATTAGTAATAATGTGAAGATTTCCATATTGATTGTCTTGTCCGAGTTTCCCTTCTTGGAATATTGTCTTTAGGAGGGATATTTTATTGATTTAATCGACTCACTGATGACAGTTTGTGTTGGTGGGGGTATGTGTGTGTGTGTGATTGGAAAAATATGTCATACTGTACTTTTGATCTCCAAGTTTTAGTTCATAACATTAATAAATACAAACAATAAAACAGTAATATTACTGACAACTGGACCTCAGTGTATTGTTCATGTATGTAACGAACCATGTTTATATAACTTATTTCATATAAATGAGGATTAAATACTAGAAAATACTTCCTTGTCGCTGAATAAATCCTGAATGAAAATGATAACATTTTAACACCAAGTCTTAATGAAATATGATTGGTTTGATATTGAACATGAATACTGTAGCACAAAACTGATGTAGTTGGTTACAGTTGGATACATGCTCTTCGTCAAGGTATGTTTTGTTGTGTCAAACTGCTGTATATACATTTTATACATAATGTTCATGGTAACTTCGGTATTTGCGATGTACGATGTTATTTTCTCTACGCTTGTGTCAATTGTTTAATAAGTATGAGGCTACAGGTACTTGTATGATACATATCATCATCTATAATGATTTGAATGTATGAAAGTTGTACTGATGTTGTGTTCAAATGAAAAGTGGCAACGTATGCAAACCGTAATGTATCTCTACACTTGCAATAAAACATGTTATTCTGAGGTTTATGCATTGATTTGTAGAGTTATTTGCTCGTATCTGAGGGCGTGTATGTGTGAATTAACTAAATGTTTCAAAACTCAAATCTAGAACCTTTTTAACGAGACGAAACGACCGAATATCTTTCGTAGCACAGAGTGTAGCTGGATGCCAATTAGTTGACATACACCACTTGGTAGGGTTATACGCAGGTTCTTAAAATCGCACAACCAAGCCGCACGCAGATTATCAGATAACTCACATGCGCATGAATAGCAAGGGTACTTTTCATCTTCAAAAAGAAAAGATCAGGACAGGATTTTACGCGACATGTGTGAAAGAAAAACAAAGCCTCGATCTCCGCTTGGTGTATGGTAAATAATAATCCAGCGCTTGGCGATAGTCGATACAACATGCTCGCGTACAGCGCTCGCAAGTTATATCGACCACCGCCGCGCGCTTCGGTCATTATTTCAAACATGTAACTTACGGCCAAGTACCGATGACTGTGGCGTGAGCTTTTGTTTAAACAGGGTAGCTGATAACAATAGACTGGCGGATACATATAGCTTTCTATACAATTGCGTTTCCTGTCGAGAAACAGGTTAAGCTTAAGGCCTTATGGTGCTGATGTCCGCATACAACATGTTGAATAGCACGGGTAAATGGAGAAGGGGCATTTTGACCTACAGTATTTACTCAAAGAGGTCTAAGTGCTAGATAAGATTTATCTTTCATTTACAACAGAAACATCAACACATATCTGATATCAATACTAATTATACTGTACAGCGATGTGCAAGACATACTAGTAAACAAACCTAGACAAATGACAAAGTGAAATCTTGGAAAAAGGGACTGTTACTCCTACAGAAGGTGCGATCCCGGGTACAGACTTACAAACCTAAAATAGCAATCAAAAGCAATAGACTGCAACGCCTCAGAAAATGACGTTCAGCTTTTAAGATGTCGTACATGTGTATGCATGGATCAATGAACAATGAGCCGTTAGCGGACGAATTAACAGAGTTAACCCTGAGGCGGGCTCAGGATATTAAGGAGCGCCATTGTGTGGAATAAATGTCAAGGATTCTACTTCTTTTAGTTTCTAATTTCTCCTACTGGTGTCGATACGACCCCATTAGCTGTGTATTGTTATGTTGTCTGTCATGCCTCATCGCATCACTAGTTTCAGACAAAAGGTGCCTGCACAGTGAGGAGACCCCAGAAGATGACTTCAGAAGTATGAGGCTTGTTTGCTCGCATTGGCATTTGAGATCGCTCTGAGTGCAACGTACGTGTCTCGGTGTGTCACTTGGTGAAGATGGCTGCTGAAAACTGCAACACTAACGCCGCCGTTGGGACTGTTGTCCTGTCCTTACTGTTAGCAGTAGGGGTGGGCTACACCATGTATGTCAAAACGACCGAACCGCCCATCACCACTACAACAGAATCTGCGACAGTCAGGCCGACCACAAGGTGAATATTTTATCATTCGGATTTTCAAGAATTATTAAATAAGGGTCCAGTTTGAACTTTCGCCGTCTTTCTCTTCCATTGTTATCTGTCTGTCCTTATCTTTCCTTTTGTCGCAGACATCCATATTTATTTATGCTTATGCTTCCACTTTTATGGTCATTTTGAATCTTACAACAAACTTGTATAAACTGGCGAAAATTATATTTTTAAATTTGAATTTTAAGTATTTAACTTCGAGTGCTACTGACTGCGTATAGACATGAAATTCGACATCTTCGCCTTTCTTATCATTTCAAGTATACTTTTCTTGTTATGTACATGTACACAAATCGTTGTTTTAGTATGTTATGTCCATTTTCATGCTGTGCCTAGTCCTTCCTTTCTTGCCAAACACTAATCATACCACGAGACCTATTCTTATTTCTACGAAGAAATGTTATTTGCTAACTTTCAAACGTTTTAAATGTCATTTTCCGCACATAAATTCAAATTTATACTAACCTTTTGACCATAGCTTGTCATACCAAACAACACAATCTGATGGATATAATTATACATAGAAAGTGATCACATTCTGGAGGAAGACAATTTATGACGACGTGTTTTCTGGCTGCGTCCAGATACAAAAGTCCACACGAAGCTGATCATCCTCAAAATCTGGGGTATTTGCCAGAGCCTTCGCTAAATACCCTGGGTTCACTTCTATGAAGAACCATGCATCGTACCTATACATGTAGGTCCATAGAACCCCAAGGTATAATTAAAAAACAATCAATTAGTATCAGTATCCCCCTGAATGAACATATTTAATCTTTAATATATAATCAGATATTTCTTAGACTAACATACAAGCTGACGTATGCGGACGGATTCATGGTGTTCTTTGTAATGTACGATTCGTTGTTAATTAGAGACTGATGTACATGTATACTGTTAGGGTTTGTATTTCTGTCACTATAGCTCATCATGTTTAGGCACCACTGCGCACCACATCGGTGCGATGTACTCACCTGGCTTTTGTGTACCTGTATTCATCTTCCAGGTTCGGTTACACAACTGTAACCCAGATCTGTACGACGAACTACGTCAGTTTGAACTACATATTATTTGTAGCCACGAAACATGATATAACTGGCAGCCTCAAACATGTGTATTTGTATAGTCGATAGTATGTGTGTACATGTGTACAAATAATATACAGTGGAATCTGTCCAAACCGGACCTGTTTAATCCGGATTTCTCTCAAAACCTTAGAATTCCTTCATAAATTATCATTGCTTATAAAGTCAACCATGCATGCGTGTGTTTGTGTAAGCGTTTGTACTTTCGTATGTACATGTGCATGTATATGTGTGTGTATGGATTGGGGGGGGGGGGGGGGTGCGGGTGTGTGCCTGCCATGCGTATGTGTGTAGCCTACATGTACGTTTGTAGTTTGGAAATGTATCTCTCTTACAGTTTTATATCAACAAGACATGTGATTTTTTTCTTGCTCTATCACGTCATGTTACAAATTAAGTAACGTATATGAATATCACTCAGGTTCTATGACAAGCATGTTCAACAAATAGGCTGTTTTCAGTATTTATTTTACTACATCCTATAAATTGTCTAAAATACACTTCAGGCTACAGTTAAGCTTCTTATATAAACAACTTTTCCGGTTGACTGATTTTCAATTACCACCTGACGCCCCTGTTAGAATTTCAAAGTGACCAGAAACAATAAAAATAAGTTCCTGTTTCCGTGAGATCGGTTATTCCATTTATGTCAATAGGGGAGCACTATTTTTAGTGTAGTCAAATTGGAGATGAGTTAAACTGGCGAGTAGTCAAAACCGAGTGCACCGAGTGCACATGATCGTCGGGGTTGACTGGTTGACTGATTTTGTTAACTCCATAAATGTACCGCTTTCCATATATTTTCCATATCCATTTCCGTACTAGCTGTACAGTAAACACGTAAATTACGTTGTTTTTGACCGGTTTCAAATCTGTAAGGATGTTTAGATGTTATTAAAATGCAATTTCAAAATGTAGTTGCCGTGGGGTAAAATATCCATGTTACGCAACTGAAATTATGAATACCCAATTATCTGAAAACTTGGGGGAAGGGTGAACACCAGTTGTCGCAAAAGCTTATCTGTAGCTCTGACACGTGTTGTTATTGGTCTGTTACATGGTTGCAATTTCAGGAACACATTTGATTGTACATTATTTGTCCTGTGCGCTAACACTGTACGACTGGTTGGTGTCGACTTGGGGAGATCAGTTCACCGTGACGTACGGCATTTTGATTGGCTTCAGCTGATCTCGTCGATCAAATATAGGGAATGTTCAAACCGTTTGCAATCGTGTTGAAATCGAAGAGTTGTATCAACCAATAACACAGTGAGAACGCGCCTTAACTAAGGTTTCAGTGTCTACATATATATATTATATATTTATTTATCTTATGTATCTGTTTCTTCCTGCTTTTAGCACCGAATGTTATAGCGCCTGTGGTGGTTGTGGTGCTGTCATTGACGTGAACCTCCGAATTGAGAATGGTGTCATAGCTTCTAACTACTTCAATGAAACGGCGGTTGTAACCAACAGAACGAGAGAACTGATTTTCTTTCTCCAAGCCGCAGCAGATATAAACAGCAATTTTGTGTGAGTGTTTTAAGAACTGAAAGTTAAGTGTAAACTGCTGATTGTGAGAAATGTATAACCACAACTACATGTATGAACACTGAATTAATCTCCAGACAACAGTGAAGTCGCCGGGATCCTATTTGTGTAAAGTGTAAGTCAAATGAAATAACAAAACAGAAGACCAGAAATATTTTAATTATTATTCTGACACCAATATCTCGAGATATCTTATATAAATGTATATATATGTAACGCACGAAAATCCGTATGAAAACGTCCTAAGTGTACAGTTGAATCATACAAGTCACATAATATAAACACAACGCTGACCAAGTAT
>JAUELE010243783.1:0-11225 GCA_031471655.1 Diodora aspera | reverse complement strand
GTTTTGGGGGCAATTTCTAAAATTTCAAATTCTAACTTTTTCAAAGATCACTAATTTCCAAAAATTCAAACATGCCCCAAAGTAATTATTTTTTGTCCTTCTAAATTTTAGAAGTTTTACCGTAGTTACCTACAGATGTCCCCAATAAGTATTCGGAAAAACAACATGGCTACCATCACTGTCGGCATTGAGAATGGTAAGATATATAAAACTTACCTCAGCATTTCATAATGTGCCTCCTTGGTATACTTTTATACAGTGACTGGATGCATTCCGGCGTGAGACTGTCCCAAGTCCTTCGAATTTCGACTTCAAGTTCCGGCCCCATTATGGATGCAATGAATAATTTGTTTCCATATGTTTTTCCATTTCCACTATACATTTTCAATTATATTCAGATCAGGAGACTGTGCAGGCCAATTCAATGTATAGATGCAGTTCTAATGCCAAAATTAACGACTCTTGACCCATGCACTGGAGCATTGTCATCTTGAAAAATAGTTATCCTGGGGAAATTGCTTCACAATCACTGGCCAAATATTTTCATCTAGGATATCTATATACTTTTCAGAGTTAATATTGCCATTTACTACGGCTAGTGTGCCAACAACAATGTAAGAAATACACCCCCCAAATCATCAGTCCAAATTTTCTTCCAGCTGGCTGACGTACGCAGACGCCGAGCCATTCTTCACTCACTTTTTGCCAAACCCTCACCCTGTCCTGTCCAATAATCTTACATTCATCAATAAAGACACCTCTCTTCCAATAGTCATCCAGTTTTTTAGTTCTTTTACCTTGGCACCAAACGACACGGTTTTTACGGTTGACTTTTAGAAAAAATTCTGTCCCCACCTTCATGAAAAATATTGGTAATTTCCTGCAACGATTGCGACTATAATTTTTGACACATTGAGAAAGTTGACGAACGTCCCTGGCACCAAACAAAACGGACCCCATGTTCTTCATTGATTTTCAACACTTTCTCTCGCATTATATCGATCAATAAAACTGTAAACCGTACTTGAATGTAATCTTGATATCCTCATAATTTCTAATCTCTTTATACCCGCTTCAAATAATGCGACTATCCTTGCTTTTAGTTTTTACTACAAATAACCCATTTTCTCTTGCACAGCATATTTTGTTGAAGATGTGTTTGAATTGATCTTGTTTTTTTCATAAATGTAAAAATTAAATGTCAACTTATGTCATTGTTTCAGGTGATATTCATGGTCAGTATTATGACCTGCTCAGGTTGTTTGAGTATGGTGGATTCCCACCAGAAAGCAACTACCTGTTTCTTGGGGACTACGTTGACAGAGGGAAGCAGTCTCTTGAAACGATATGTCTGCTACTGGCTTACAAGATAAAATATCCAGAGAACTTCTTTCTTCTCCGAGGGAATCACGAGTGTGCGAGCATCAACAGAATATATGGATTCTATGATGAATGTAAGCAGGGCTCGACATTAACTTTTAAATCCACGTCCAGTCGGGCAAGTAACCACAAAAACGTCTTGTCCTGACCTCGGTAACACTTGTCCTGACTTTTCATGTTACATTTCTTGTAAACATGTGTTGCTACCCGTGTTTGTAAATAACCGGTAGCGAAGTTGGTGTCGTAAAATTAATTACATTTAATTATTTTATATAGAAATTATATTGATTTATAGTTGGTGAACCATAGAACACTCACAACTATAATTAGAGGTATTATATGAATGTCCGATTTTATTTAGTTTGCGAAGATATTGTCGTAATCGGAGAGAAACTCAGCCTGGCTACCTCAGGAGCATTCGTAACTACTCTGGGACTTTCGTTATTGAGAGAATACGTCATGAATGCCTGATATATACACCAAAATAGGTCATGAATGCCTCGGAAGAAGCAGACGTTTCCCGAGGTCTATCGAATAAATTGAAGGGGACTCGACCAGATTGGGAATATGCTACTGGCATTTCTTATTCGTAACAGATTTTAGCGAGTTTATTGTTTGGAGAAAAATGTACATTCGCAGCTTTTCAGTATTTGTACATGTACTGTACTGAAGCTCAAGATTTTAATATATTGGAACAAACCAGAGTTTGGTGTTGAAAATTGCTACCCTGGGTAATTTGAGCCCAGGCTTTCAGAATTTGACATCACAAATGATTCATCTCATTTTCAAGTTAATGGTCTCTCAAATATGAATAGTTTCTGACAAGAGTGTACCTCATCTTTCTTGCCTGATCAATTGTTTTCAGGTAGACAATGGCATATCGAGACACTGAGGCTATTGCACTATTTTGCAGCTATTATTCATACTCGGTATTGCGATTCACACAAATATCACTACTTGCTAGCCAAGTTGACAGTTAAAGTGCATATTAAGATTTCATTTGTCAACTTTGATAGTTGGATTTGCTGTAAATTAATGCTTTTGGTTCCTGTGAGGGTTCATTGTAATGCATTCAAGCGAGTTGGAAGTCTTACTGTGCCAATCCTAGCCAAGTAGCAGTGAGGTTGTTTGATGTATTCAGTGTGGAAAGATTCTTTATTTTTGGAGACCCCATGGGGTTCCTGGGGGTGTCGCTTCAACACTAGGAAGAATAGGATGCCGCTAACCTCTTGCTTGACGTAAGAGCCGTCTGAAATGAGGATCTTTTGCTTTCACTTTCTTACTATCAATCCTGTGTTGATCCTTTCTTGATGTGCCTCTTGCACATCACATTGTACTATGGCTGAAATTTTGCCTCCTGCAATGTAAAAATCAAGTTCAACTCAACTTGTGTTTGAGATTTTCAGAGGTTTTGTGAAAACCAAGTATCACTCAATTTGATTCACTACTGATAGTTTGATTTCCTGTTTCAGGTAAAAGACGGTACAATATCAAATTGTGGAAGACATTTACGGATTGTTTTAACTGTTTGCCGATAGCAGCCATCATAGATGAAAAGATCTTCTGTTGTCATGGAGGTACGTCTCCATAAGGGAAGAGCCATACGGGTTGTTGTGTTAAACAAAGTTTTCTTGTAGTTTTCGCTAGTCCCTCAAACTGGTAAGGAGATTGGAGCCTTGCACCGACATGACATGGGTGACACAGTGGTGATATGACTGAAAGATTGCCAAAAACCATGTCAAACTCAACATCAATCAATCAAACTGGTGCTTGCAAATCGTGTTAAATAGAAACCAATCTGTGATATTAAAACTCTGTGTAAACTATTGCAATGATTGGTGCTTTGATCCAATAGTCTTGATCAGCTGCAGATTACCTTCCAATGTTAACCTTCATCCTGCTGCGCAAAAAAACCCAGGCAAAACTTGTACACAATTATGAAATGAATGTACAGATAAGAATTCATGCATACTCGATGCATTTTAAAAAATACAGTGGGCGCAGTGGTTAGCGTCAGCCCAGCAACCTGCCAGCTTTGGCGGTTGTGGTTCGAGTCCCGCCCGGGCACGTTGGTGAGACCGTGGTGATACGGCTGAAAGATTGCCGAAAACCATGTAAAACCCCAAATCACTCACTTTAAAAATACACCACTTGGCAGGGTTACATGCAGGTTCTTAAAATCAGATAACCCACAAGCGCATGAATAGCAATGGTACTTTTCAATTTCAAAAACAAGATCTAATACCACATGGTACAGGATTTTATGTGTGAAAGAAGAATAAAGGCGCAACAACTCTATTTCGTCTAAACACTGCTTGGTGTATGGTAAATAATAACCTAGCCCTTGGTGATAGTCAATACAACATGCTTGCGCAAAGCACTCGCAAGTTGTTTCAACTACCACTGTCATTATTTCAACCTTAAACCCTAACACTTGTCATTTACTTGTATACATACAAATGTAGGCCCTTATCTGGAGCACAGAGCTGTCATGTAGGGAATCTATCACAATTTGAGTGTTCAACATGTGATAGGAATTTTTCTTGCAATCTCTCGGCCTTGACTGCTACAGGTTCTTAGATTTTCTTGACACCTCATGCTTGTTGAGATTATTTTTTCCAAAATCAGATGAACACAATTTTAATTTTAGGATTGAGTCCTGACTTGCAGTCTATGGAACAGATACGCAGAATCATGAGACCAACAGACGTGCCAGACCAGGGCTTGCTCTGTGATTTGCTGTGGTCCGATCCGGACAAGGAAACTATGGGATGGGGCGAGAATGACAGGGGCGTGTCTTTCACATTTGGTGCAGAGGTTGTTGCCAAATTTCTTCACAAACACGACTTGGACCTTATATGCAGGGCTCATCAAGTAAGTAATTTAAAGATGCCCATTATTCACTATTATTAGACTGCAGCATTAAATTTTACTTGTACTTCCATTAAATTTTATTGTTTTAGAGTATGCAATGTTTGCAAGTGCAGAAATATTTTCGTCCTGAATCTTGATCTCTTATTTGATACGTCTAGATTCAGTGGAGTTATGTCTACAACCTAGGAAAAATGGGATGTCAAGGTATTTTTTGTACGGGTTCGCATCGCACTTTGCTTGACAATTTCAGCTGGTTGTGAATCAGTTTCAGCTAATCAAGAATTTTTAAAAAAAACTGGATGTGTTGCTTTTGCTTTTGTAATGAGCACCAGTTTTTTTTACAGGAGGCGGAAAAACAATGTTTTAATGATGTCTGTTGATTCGTTGTACTGTATATATCTTGAACTGAAAAATGAAAGATTTGCTCCTTTCACCAAGTGAACTAAAATGAGAGGAGAAAAGTTTGGCATGCATCTTTGTGCCAGTGATCTTCATTTGTGAATGCCAGTATCTAAATTCTGATGATCTAACGAGTATTCCTTGTTGCAGGTTGTTGAAGATGGCTATGAATTCTTTGCCAAACGACAGCTTGTGACATTATTCTCTGCCCCCAACTATTGTGGAGAGTTTGACAATGCTGGAGCCATGATGAGTGTGGATGAGACCCTTATGTGCTCATTTCAGGTAGGAAATTGACAGCACGGTTAGAAATTAACTCAAGAGCATCGACGACCACAGGGCTAATATAGCTAAAATTTCCTTGCCCCTGTAATATTAATAGTTGTCCGTACTTTTCGGCACATTTCACCGGTTATGATTTAAAAAGACATTTTGGCTAGAAATAGAAACACCATAGGGAAGATTAAAATTCCAGGATGTCATGTGGTGATTGATTCATCCTTAAGCCTAAGCAACAACATCCAACTAGGTAGCCATCCAGGCTAGCTGCTTCAAAAAGCTTTTAGCCCAGTGGGGCGCAGTGGTTAGCGCATTGGTCCAGCAATCTGCTAGCCTTTCAGCCCGGAGAAACGGGACCCCCGACACCAACGTGATGTTGGTGAGACTGGTGATGTGGCTGGAAGATTGCCGAAAACCATGTAAATCTGCAAATCACTCACTTTTAGCCCAGTGGAAAATAGTCCAGCCATGGGCGAGCATTATTTTCAAACCTTGCTGATAACGTTGATCAGACAGTTTTGGCAATCATTTGGAGAGTCTAGAGATGGGAGTCTGTATTGACGTGATGTCAGATTTTTGCTATTGTGATTTAAATATTCCTGAAAACAATATTAAGGATATCATTTTTTCTTTGGTAATATTCTGTGTTCTTAGATCTTTCACGGTAATAGTTTGTTAGAATGATTAGTTGCGTAAACCTTTCGTAAATTTTGTTTGATCTTTTTTCTTCACAGATCTTGAAACCTGCAGACAAAAAGAAGTTCCCTTACGGAGGTTTAAATGCAGGCCGACCAGTGACGCCACCGAGGGGAGGGGGGCCAAAGTCCAAACCAGGCAAAATGTAAACAAAGGATAAGTTCTAATTCAGAAGAAAGAAATGTGTAAAATAGACCTGGATTTGGCAGCTGCTAGGTCTGGACCAGAAGATTGATGGCGGCCACAAAACAGCAACATGTTTACCTTCTGATGTGTAGCATTCAGAACTGTTTTGACGCAGAGGGTTAACCTGTTGCATTACGTAGACGATGTCGGATGTCCAGGGCAAGCTGCCAGGCCTTCAGCTGAGCATGGAGAATCAACAGGAGAGAGGGGTGGGCGGGGCATTGTTGTTGTATTGGACATTCTCTGTAAATATTGATGCCATTTCTTTCTACCATGATGATGTGCAGAAAACAAGTCATGTCTATGTACACAGCACATCTATCTGGTTCTTGCACATCAGTTTTGTACAGTTCCCCTCGTTTTGCTCCCAAGTCAGTCAGCCACACAAGATCTCCAGCCCCCAAAGACCAAATATTTACCCTCACACATTTGTCATTTTGTTGTTATGTTGGTTTCTTCACTGCGATCACCATGAAATGCTTAACAAGATTGTGTATGAAGTGATTAATGAACTAGAGTGTATGATAGACTAGCGTTCCCAAAAACTAAGTCACGAGCTGTACATGGCTTGGCCTTGATTTTATTGCTCCTGTTGTAAAAAATGAATCTTCCTATTTAATATCTGCTTATTGTCTGTCTGTGGTTGATCTTAACGTCTAACCCTGTGCATCTGGGAAGTGAGCAAGCAGCCAGTAGCAATCGTTTTATGCTCTTCATTGTATTTTATCCTGGAATTTAATGGACTGTATTTGCTGGCCACTGCTTGCCTGGATGCTTTGTGTGTTAGCTATGTGGACATAGTATATACAAATTCACAAAAAAAAGGCTTGGAAGAGCAGCCAAGAAAATCTTGGGTACTCATTTAATTTTGTATCATACTTGTTGGGTGAAGGGAATGGGACAGTCTAACATTCCCGTGTGTACACACTCCAGTGCTGATGTCTCCAGGAATGTGGATCTGTTGTCAAATCTGATGTATGATTTGAAGTGGGCAACAGATGAACTTGCCTTGCAGACTTGTAGGGAGGTAGGACTGTTTCATCTGCAGCGAACTTTGGTCAGATTTTGATCATTGATGTCGAAGAAAACACCTCACTGCTCAAGAACGTTATATTTGTCTGGAATAGGTATTGACATTTGAAAAGAGATATAGTTTGCTCAGAAATTCAAATTTTGAAATCTGGAAAAATTCTTTGGTCAAAGTTTGACAAAGTAGAGCCTGTCATTCCCATAGCCTTTCATTCATGTAGCATCATTTTAACTTGTTCATTTGTCTTTTGTAGCAGAAATTCTCACACTGTAAAATAAATGAATGTAGTTTCGTAAGTCTCGCTTTGTGTTCATTTCTGCAAATTATAAACTACTGGGCAAAAGAAATATCACCTTGTTCAGTAGCCCAATAGCAAGAAAGATTTTGTCTTTATGATGGATCATTTTGCTGAAAGGAATCATTTTCCGATATATGTAAAAAAAATTCAATGCTGTCCATAGTGTGTCAAAATAGAAATTTACACGAATACAAGTCAGTAAATTGAAAAGGTGCTCAAGTCAAATCATGTGACAAAACATGTCCTAGTATTGTGTGAGACCACCCCCTATATCAATACACACCAAAACATGTCTCTTCATGGATGACGTCAGCAGGAATTCTGGGTCACTTCTCAAATAGTCTGTTCAGTCTGCTGGGGGAGGCACGGGTTGTCTCGGCTGTCGACAAAGATGATCCCAGAGATGCTTTATCAGATCTGGAGAAAGTGCTGACCAAGGCAATACGTTAACGTTCAGATAATCCAGAACAAGTCTGGCGGAATGAAGTCGTGCATTGTCCGACTGTAAAAGGGTACCCATTTGCTGTTGTAAGAATGGCACTACGACTGGTAGCTAAACCGCTCAAAGGCTGAAGATGGGTCGCGATTTGCCGAAGCGCTCATAAAATGCAACCTCCCTCGGAGAGATGAACTGGTGGAATCAATGTACTGTAGTTTGACTTTTCAGCTCGTGATATTGCATGCATATTATCTTCAACCTGTTGTAATGGGTGCCCGTTGAAGTTTGGGAAAACCTGTGAATGCAAATTGTAATTTTCGACGTGGATCTCTCCTTGGGCGACCAGTTCGGTCTACCCCATGGGCCATCCCTTCTTCACAGATCTAGATATTTATTTGCATCAGATGGTAGACTCCTAAGTTAGGACTTAACAGCATTTATAATACGTAGATAATCAAGAAAGTGTACATTAGTACCGGCCGCGGCTTTGAATTAAGTGTATGAGATAAACGTGCAGTTGGGATCCAAGTGATCTTTAAGGCTTTAATATATGCGTGTATATTATTCATACCCAGACCCCCTTCTACAGATCACTTCTCTCCTAATTCGGCCAGGCTTCTGGTTCGAAAGAAATGTTATGGAGCTCCTTTAGGTATGAACATGTATCTGGAGGATTTGGAAATGTTATAAGCAAATAATTCAGCTTAGATACCAAGAGTGATTTAATTATTGCAATTCTACCACTGGGATGTAATATCCTGCTCATCCATTTAGCAATAATTCCCTTGATTTCCACAAGTTTAGGTTAAAAGTTTCAAGGCATTCAGCACGCTCACCATCCTCGAAATCCAGGGTATAATTAACACCACCAACGATCACATACCGTGGATGTACGTTTTTGTGTGTATGGTCCAAATCTGTTAAATATAGACAACCAATAAGATGTCGCATTTACTGCACGAGAAGTAACTCTTGATAAAAATTAAACGCATAACGTCTTTACTTGGGAGAGAAGCGCCACATGACTGGACGCAAGTTTCTGCTATGGAAGCTTCTCTGATTGGTCAAAACGCGCGTCTCGAGACGATCGTCGTGAATAGGAGTGATGCCAGGGTATATGACCGTTGGTGGTGTCATTATACCCTGGATTTCGAGGATGCACGCTCACCAGATTTAGATCCAACCGAACACCCGTGGGACCACCTTAATCTGCGTGTCGGAAGACGTCCACATCCACCAGCAAATCAACAACAGCTTGTCAATGAGTTGAGGCACGAATGGAATCGGATTCCTGACTGCGTTATCATGCGGCTGACTACATCAATGAGGTGCCGAGTTTTCGGCATGCATTGGTGCTCGTGGTGGTCACAATCGTTACTGAGTGTGCCACGTATAATGAGTAGAAGGAATCTTGTCACGACAGTACAGTGTTGACTTCGGACATTCCTGTTAACTATGCTATACTTACCCCTTGCTCTTGTAAATGTTACGTGTACGTCACCTGATCGGAATTTTGTGCTGAAATTGTGTATGGCATTTTGCATTTGACCCTATTGCCGAATACACCATCGTTGATTATCATATTCTTGTTAGTTTTCATTTTATTGATCATCAGACATGGGTGTATACTTTCTTTTGCTCACTAGTTTAGGTATTAGGTGTTCAATGCCGGACCCAGTATACTTGTAATGAACATTACAAAGTGACCAAAGCACAGTCACAGGAGCACTGGACAGATGTGAGATTCATTATCGCTGGTAAACTGACTGAAGCCGGTACCAGACATTAATGGCAACGACAGAGGGGTAGACAAAATGTTAGTATCTGTTACGGCCCCGACGAGAACTGATCACAGCTTGGCAGCGGCGACCCATGAAGGCAATCAAATGCTGAATAACACGTTGAAGAATGTTCAGCCACTCTTGCTGAAATATCAAAAGCAATGCTGCAAGTGTCTGAGATAGAGGGTTCCTCTGGCGGACACGTCGATCCCAAACAAATGCTCAGTTGGGGACATATCAGGTGAACGGACAGGCCAAGATAATGTCTGGACGTTGGTTTGCTGCAGAAAGTCCAGGGCCCTGTTTCACAAAACGATCTTAGTTAAGACCAATCTTAGCGACTCGGTTAATTTTAAAATCAACGTCACAAACATTTGTCCATATTTCTCGAAACAATCTGGGAGTGATTTTAGGACATGCTGTACATCTCCAAGTTGTTTGCTCAACTGAAATGATGGTCAAAACTAGGTTTAAAAAGTCGATCTTAAGGGTTTACGATCAACTTAGCGCTAAGATCGCTTTGTGAAACAGGGCCCTGGTATACACGTGCAGCAAGTGGTCGGGCGTTGTGGCGTTGTGGAAAAGTCCACCGTTGGCGTTAATGTGTGGAACAACGTGTTGTTGCAGGATCTTTATAGCGGACTCTCGTCAGTGCACCCGCAATATGCACACAAGCCGTCCTGCCTCCGTGATGGATACCCGCCCACACCATGACGCTACCACCACCAAACGGATCAACCAACTGCACAGAGTTAAGAGCGTAACGTTCATTCCAAAGTATGTAAACAGTGTACGTCTATCAGCTCGTGTGAAGAGAAAATGGGACTCATCTGTGCTTTGCATTATCCTGCTGTGTTGCTCCTACTTCAAATCGGCAAATCATGTTATTGCGTTGTGCACTATTCAATCTTGGCATTGTTCCTTCGTCTCCACTGTTGTTACGTGCAATGACTCAATCACCGTTGTTGTGGCTTCTTATAACGCACATACAGAGTTGTCGGCATGGGGAAAAACAGAACAATATGATGCACGTGTTCAGAATGTTACGTTTTGGGGATTCATTAACAACACGAGTGTAGTGTTGCGTAGGTTTTTCGAAAATTTACTTTACTACTGTGAAGTTTCTCTTTTTTTTGACGATTATATTAGGTCAAATAACTTTGCCGACGAGTACAACACCACTCATCCAGAAAAGCAGAGTCCTTAAGTGTTGTAATAAGGCAACCTCTGATGGATGATGGGAATAGCCAGCCAAAACACACATGTAAGTACAGATCTGCTGTGGATTGGAGTCATTACCATCTAGGATCAGATGACTCTCCCTGTTCTAGCTGAGTGCTCAACTCATTCTTGGGAAAGAAAAGTCGTTCACCTTATTCTGTGACTCTTTGACTCAACATCCACACACAGAAAAGTGCCAGGGTTACTACAACTACAGATTTGCCTTGTAGTTAGGTCATTCCAACCGATGATGAAATCACTCCCCCTGTACTATGACAGTGCTCAACAAGTGCATGGCAAAACACCGTCTGTCACCTTATTCTATGATCAGGCGACACTCAGAAAACAAATGCTAGGGTTTTTACAACCATTTGCTTCTGAGTAGAGTCATTCTAGGATCCGATGACTGGTGTGCTCCACTCAAGGGAGTTTACTGACTAACACCTCATACCATGATCAGGTGACACTCTACACACAGTCAGAAAGGTGCTAGGGTTATTGATACTACACATTCACCCGCCCGCCCCTGAAATATCTGCCGCCCCGACAATTTAAAAAAAATTATTTAAAGTTGGATACGTGTTCCCAGGCTCAAAATAGGGGCGGTGCGTTCTGTGTGAAATAAACAACACAAACTATTAA
>JAUELE010243772.1:0-11226 GCA_031471655.1 Diodora aspera | reverse complement strand
CTGTGTTGTCCCTTTTCCTGATGTGCTTCTTGCACATCACATTGTGCTATGGCTGAAATATTGCCCCCTGCAATGTAGAAATCCATTTCACTCACTCACTCGTGTCTAGTGTAATCTATTTTCAAAAAATGTCCAGCCCCTATAAAAATTAAATGGTCGCTCCCTAAATATCAAACACAATATATACAAACTAAATAGTTTGTCGACAATTATCTCAGAAAACAGAAAAAAAGACTCACACCATGACGTAAAAAAATATATAAAAAAATCTTGGTATACTTTCTTTTGGACGTCAGTATAGTTTGCAAGAGAAACAACTTTCAGCCCCTCCTCTCCTCCCCCCCCCCCTCCCCTCATAATAATCACTTGGTCACTCCCTCAAGAAGGAGAATGAACGCATGAAAACAATTAAAACAATGCGAAACAGAAACGCAAGAAGTTAAAGCCCAACGTGCAGTCCTAAATTATGGCGCATCCCTACGTCAGGGGCTCCGTGCTCAGGTGGGCGTGTCCAGTGAGGTCACAACGCAGGTCATAGCTCAACTAACGTTTGTTTGTCAGTGTGTCAATAATCATTGCCGCTTTCGAACTTCTCTACCGTATTTATATTAATCTGATGAACACACCCTTTACACATCTAGTTAAAGCCAGAGTCATAATTCTGCTTTGGTCGGTGTTAGATGGCATTTTTGTGAGATGGCATTTGTGTGTAGTGTCATCAGTCCACCAGGCTGTAGAATTGGGTACCTGGTCGGAAAGTAATGGTTATTGTGAGGTTTAACCTACAAGCGCCAAACACAGGCAGCTGAGGTGGAATACTCCCTAGGGAGTGGAGAAAGGAAGTGGATTGTAGATGGTTCCAATGACCAGGGAAATAATGTGTAGCGCTTTGAGCAAGCATCTAGTGCATGGAGTCCAGCGCGATATAAGCGGCCATTATTATTATTATCAGTGTGAAATGTAATTTGTGTGAGGTGCCATGTGAGTCAGGTGTCATTTGTGTGATGTGTCATTTGTGTGAGGTGCCATGTGAGTGAGGTGTCATTTGTGTGAGGTGTCATTTGTGTGAGGTGCCATTTGTGTGAGGTGCCATGTGAGTGAGATGTCATTTGTGTGAGGTGTCATTTGTGTGAAGTGTCATTTTTGTGAGATATGATTTGTGTGTAGTGTCATTTATGTGAGATGTAATATGTGTGAGAGTTCATTGGTGTGAGATGCCATTGGTGTGAGATATGATTTGTGTGTAGTGTCATTGGCGTGAGATGCCATTGGTGTGAGATGCCATTTGGACAGGAAGAACGGACAGCTCCTCGTGTTTAGAGAGAGAAGAAGACCTTTAAGGGTACATTCTGCCTCACACAGATATACTGACAATATCGGTGGTGTCACTTTGAGCAATTGACTTTACTCGTAAATTGCCTCAGTCAACCCAGCTGAAATTGGGTACCTGGTCGCAAAGTGATGGTAATGTGAAAATTAATCTTCTGGCGCTATACTCCCCGGGGAGTTGACGAATGTTGTGGATTGTACATTGTTCCAATGTTAAGCGCTTTGAGCATGCTACCGCATGGATCAGGCGCGATATAAGTGTGTACGTTATAATTATTATTATCATTATCATTATTATTATTATTATTATTATTAGGCTTGTTGTGATGCGTGTAAGATGAAGCAAGACAAATAGATTGTTTTGCAAGATATATGTCATCTCCAGTGAAATCGCGCGACGTCGTATGTGAGTTGATAATAATATGTCTTGCATGGCGCTTTTCCGTGATAAATATCAAGCTCAAAGATGCGTATATTACCCGAATCATAAGAGCAACGATTCCACATCTCCCCAGTGAGTATACAGGCCAAGCTGAGAGCTACTCGATCTAAGCAGGATAACAGCACTTCTGACAAGGTACCCAATTTCACCTGGGTAGACTGAGGCAATTTACGAGCAAACCACTCAGTGTGAGACAGGGCGAACCCTTCAAGACCTGGGAGCTTTGCAACGGGAGCCGATCAGCAATCTAGCTGTACTGTCCGTGTCCGACGCTGCTTAATTAACTTCGCAAGTGTGTGGCTGCCATGCACGTGAGTAGCTCACCTCGTAACAAATCTTTGTAGTACCCAATATCAATCATCAACTCACTATTACTGATATACGAAAACAAATACCTGTTTGTGTAACAATTCACACGACAACTGCGAACCTTTTTTTTGACAAGAGGTCATGCAAGATTTGTGACGACTGGTTTCTGGAGAGATCCCGCTTATTCGGTTGTGAAATGACAAAATAATATTGAAAGGGAGGGTAATAAATGGACAATTAATTAGGGGAAATCAAATGGGAGCAAAAGGAGAAAATTTGATAAATGGGGGATGGCTTGTGCCTGAAGACCAAAGGTCTGTGAGTGTTGATGAGGAGGTAACAAGAGTACGGTCTCCTCTTCCAGACAGATGTGATTAAAGCAGGGCAAGATTGTACACTCCGACGGAAGTGTGGGCAGTCGAGAGTGGACATTCACTGTGATTAACATTTGGAATTCAAGAATAAAATAATTCGTTTTAAAATGACCGTCTCGTCTCGGTCAATCGGAGTTATATGAGACTTGCATTTACCCCTATACGTTGAAGTGCTGTGTCCATTTGTAGGCGGATTCGTTGAAGACAATCAGCACAAAGATTCAGAAACAACCAGCTATAGTATGAAATATTTCCGTCTTTGATAACAATTATATTGGTGCGCTTTTGAATGCATTAGCGGAACCCTGAAATAAAGAGAAACCCAATCGATGATGGAGACAAAATTATCACGTAAGTAGTTTAGTCGATTCTTTATCTTTTGCCGTTGAACGTTTATTAAATGAGCATATTCAGGTTCGAAGTCAAACACTGGTCACATGGATCATGAACGACATGATGTGCTAAAACCTGTGGCTTCGTTAGCATTGATGAACCAAAGGTTGAAGCAATCTGGACTAAATCGGGTCAAGCCGAGGAAACACCTTACGTGCCTATCGAAGCAAGACAGGCCTCAGTCTAGAGCAAAGTGAATGCAAAAAGAAACCAGTTTGGAGACTTCTTGAAGGAAAGATAACTCCTAATTGCTTTTCGCCTTCGCGTCATAATATTCGGGGAAAGCGATGTTTTCAAATGAATTTTATACCGACAAAATCATAATTACAGACGTAACAGATAGGTACTTTTGTATTATGAATGCACCATCCAAACACACTTAATAAATAATATTTCAATGGAACTATTTGGTCGTATCACTTACAAGCCCAATTGAAATCGTACGTCAGCCATTCGGGTTGTGATTCGACCGCCATGAGAGTGTTTGTCTTATGACAGCGCACCAGACACAGCTAGGGCACCGGACCACAATTAAATTTCTTCTTTGTTTATCATTAAAAGGGCCAAATGTAGAGCTCTGTAGAATGCTACACAACATTGCCGGACCGGAACACTGTATACAATCACATAGACGATGCATTCATAAGTAAGAAAATGGTGTTCATTACTGACCGTGAGCTGCTCATTTTCCAGCAAAATGCGATTAAAGGCATTACCTACTGAGACGACATTATTTCATATGAAATGCAACAGATTTCACCAAAGTTCACTGCCTGCTAGCAACTTCACTTGGCAACCGAAAAATATAATAACATTTTATGTCACAGTTCAAAGTATTACCTGCAAAGGAAATCCAGAACTGGGTAGACATTTCAATTTAAACGTGTAATGATCAGACCGCGCAATAAGGGGTCCGTTGCAAGTGTAAACATCCGACAGGTAACTGTGGCCTGAGGCCACATACGATTCCTCATCTGGGTCAGAGAAAGGGACGAAGTTGCTACGAATGGGGTTAAATGAGAACTACTGCAAAAACAAAGAAGATACTGACACCCCTGAAACTACTGATGAGTTATTCCCCTTGTGAGCGAGCATGTAAGAGAGCGGACAGTGAGGGAGTGAGTAAGGGATCCTTGAGTTGACCATACTAAACTGACGATCAAAAGAAAGTATACCGATTGGTTTTGGGGAAAACATAAGGTGATATAAACCTTTAATTACTTCTCAGGTATAAGCATTTGACGAGGTGTCAAAACTGATATACACAACAATCGCCATCAAATGGAACAGGATCGTATTCAAACAATATGAGAGTAACCCGATCATGACAACAAAAACCGTTTCGGTATACATGTACTTTCTTATGATCATCAGTTTTAGAGGTGTAATGAACAATGAATAATCCCTGAACGAGTCGCGGATTATACATTAAACTAAGTAATGGTAAGTCTAGCGGTCCGATAGGACTGGGGCCTGAAAGCAAAATAAAATGGTTTCATTGAGTGTCAATGTGTGGATTGGGATTGATATGTCGTTATATTTGCACAAAGAATTTTCATATCTCTTCAAAGATGGATGGAACAGCAAGGGCAAGGTCACGGGAAGACGTTAATCCGCAATTCACAGAGACGAGTAACTGGAGCTCGCCTTCCATGTTTGACGTGAAACGAACTAGTAGTCCTCCGCTGGAAGGCTTGATTACCAGAACATGTCCAACAAACATTTCTGGTAGTTTTGCAATTATATGCACCAGTTATCTCCCCCTTAGTGACCAATTCACAGATGAGTCACCGCATGTCCTGAGTCAGCTTGCAAACGTGAAAATTGGAAAATAATGTAGAAATAATACATTAAAATTTTAAACAGTGATCGGAACAAATAATGTTTTCTCCATTACCCAGTTTCCATGCAAGTCACATCGATGATTATAATTGTTTTCTCCATAAAACTGCCAAACAGTCCTTCACTGTTGAGCGCCATAAATTGATGGTTCTGCTTCATTGGTGTTAATGATCAGATATCAACATGGCGGCCAACGCTGGCAAACAGACAATCACAAACACATTAACAGCAGCAAATAAGACTGTTAGGGTCATTAGCTAATTGCTAACACAAACAGATTGAGAGCATTCAGAGAGGCTCACAATCTGAGTCCAGAGGGAGTTTCCAATTCTAATTCGTATTCGCTATCTGGGAAAGACAAATATTTCTCGCCGGAGTCTGGCGACGTGTGAAGGCCATGGTTGGACTGGGTTTTGACAAGTGGCGAGGGCAACCCGCTAGCCCGCGGCACTGTAATAAATAGTAATGGAATACGTCCACTTGCGCTGTGATAGCTGTTGGAAATGCATTACACACTCTGATGGCTCCAGTGAGGGTCATTTTAACCCCTTAAATCGCATGAAGCTTGGAATGTGGCCTCAGGTTTAGCAACTGACATTCTGTGAGACTCGTATGCTTTATTCTTCTACTGCTGGTATTCAAATGTAAGTTGAGCTATGCTCTAAGCCGTGACCTCATCCAGTATCATAGCACACACACACGCACACACGCACACACACACACACACACACACACACACGGAGGGATGGAAGGTTAAATGAGACTTATTATGTTGTATTTTACTCGTAGCATTGTTGAAACTGTTTTAATAATCCTGCATTCATTCATCGGCTTCAGCGTACATGCTTATCATGCATTTCCTCGATTATCCAGTGTGCAGCAGAACGTTTAGTCACAGGTCTCATGAATTACACGTACGTGCACCTTCCCAACCTCTCACAATTAAGCACACTGTTCCGCCTACCAGACAATATTGCAGCTTCTGTGCTGGCTCAACTTATACTTGGACACCAGCATGTAGGGTATTCTTCAAATCTTTATACCGAAATGATGGAGGAAAAGACGATTGGTAAAGACTGGCGACTAAGCTCTCCCTTCCTCCCCCGTCGGGGGAAAACAGCAATTCGTAGGGGGAAATGTCCGAGAACATGTGTGTATTTTATTGTGTTAATCTGACAATATGTGTATTGGTCGGGGACCTCAGCCCCCTTGTCGAGGACCTCAGCTCCAATGTCGGGGAATTCAAGGTACCACCCCTGGTGGTTCAGTCTCAACGTCGGGGAATTCAAGGTACCACCCCTGGTGGTTCAGCCCCAACGTCGGGGAATTCAAGGTACCACCCCTGGTGGTTCAGCCCCAACTTCGGGGAATTCAAGGTACCACCCCAGGTGGTTCAGCCCCAACGTCGGGGAATTCCTGGCGCCACCCCCTCCAGCCAGATTGATTTAAATGAGTGGCTGCCTTCTCTAAATGGGGCTCTGTTAGGTAGAAATGTTAATACAGGATAGAAGCATTTTATCTTTGCTCTGGTAACCACCTTCTCTGATTTTATTGAAGTGTTCCGTATTTACACTGATCTCGTACAGTAGATGTAACGATGTGTCATCTGAGTTTGACCTCTATTCTTCCTGAAAAGTAATAAAACATCGCTCCGACAGAGATGTCTATCTTATGACACAAACATCATTCTTGTGATATGTTTTCTTGAAATATGAATCATTCTGATAATACCAGAAGTTATAATATAAAATAGTGTATGACAAGCCTGTTTTGTATGGACAGTGTGACAGGTTGAGAACAGGGGGTCAACCAATCAAATTCAAATCTATAAAGGAACCAATCACAGTTTCACACAGATAAGATAGATCGTTTTATATTACAGCCTCTATCACGATGATTATTTTCTCATTAAACAAATGAAATTAGTGGATATAGTACGCAGCGACAGTATCATCATCACTACCAGCGCGAGCTACCTGGACAGCAGGAATCGAACGTTTATATTGATCTCATAGAGATCCCATCTCAGTGATGGTCATTTCAAAAAGAGGTTACAGGGCTCTACATAAATTTTCACTATCGGGAGTTCTCATAATTCGTTAAGACAGGAGTGTGAATATACACACCCCGCACCAACACCCAACACACACACACATACTTTCATACATGCATACATACATAAATTACATACTTTCATACATGCATACGTACATACATACTTTCATACATGCATACGTACATACGTACAAACAAACATGCATACGTACAAACAGACATGCATACGTACAAACAAACATGCATACGTACAAACAAACATGCATACGTACATACGTACAAACAAACATGCATACGTACAAACAAACATACATACGTACAAACAAACATACATACATACATGCTGCGTGCGTGCGTACGTCCGTACGTACGTACGTACATACATACATACGTACATACATACATACATACTTTCATACATGCTGCGTGCGTACGTCCGTACGTACATACATACGTACATACATATTTTCATACATACATGCTGAGTGCGTACGTCTGTACGTACGTACATACGTACATACATTCCATGTACCAACGTAATTCCCGTTTTTATCCGTACATATACATAGGTCGATACTGAAAAAGCATATTAGATCTTAGACTAATTATTAGTCTCTGGAATATTATTATTGTAAACAATAATATTTTTTTTAAATTCTAAAGCAGCCCAGAGACAAGCTTAATTCCAGAATTTGGTTTTATTTAGACTTGCTAAACTGAGACTGGCATTAAATAAAATTAGTTATTCAGGGTCTGTGAGACTAATTAGATATATCCAGTTTTCTTGCGTCACGAGATATATGAGGAGAGATATAAACCTTACCCTTTTTTCGAAGGTTTTTGTCAGTTAAAGAACTTGTTATTTGAGATATGTCTGCCTTGAAGGTATGGATAACATTTTCTTGATTTCAGAAGGCAAGAAAGAAGAATGGAAATGTTGTTTATTACGCCGCAAAGGAATTAAAGTTGGATACGTGTTCACAAGCAGGACACATATTTGGAACATTCTGTGTTAAATAAATAACATGTACTGTAGATTAGACATTTTAAAAATGTTTGGGTTAATAAATAATATCGTATCCCCTTTATCCTGGCAGACTGAGACAAAGTCATTTTGTGTTTTTTTGTCCGACATTAATGGGGACCGGAGCGGTGTTTGACATCAACGTGAACCATGACAGCGTGCGACATCAATGGGCACCAGGACGGTGTCCACCAGCAATGGGAACCAGGACGGTGTCCAACATCAATGGGCACCAGGACAGTGTCCAACATCAATTGGAACCAGGACGGTGTCCAACATCAATGGGCACCAGGACGGTGTCCAACATCAATGGGAACCAGTTCCTAACGTAAACATGGAACGGGCAGGACCGTGTTTGATACCAATGGTGGCCAGGACGGTGTTTGGCATCAACGTGGACGAGGACAGTGTTTGACGACATTAACCTTGACGAGGATAGTGTTTGACATCAACGTGGACGAGGATAGTGTTTGACATCAACGTGGACGAAGATAGTGTTTGACATCAACGTGAACGAGGACCGTGTTTGACAACATCAACTAATGGACAGTGTTTGACATCAAAGTGGACGAGGATGGTGTTTGACGACATCAACGTGGACGAGGACCTTGTTTGATGACATCAACGTGGACGAGGACAGTCTTAGACGACATCAACGTGGCCGAGGATAGCGTTTGACATCAACGTGGCCGAGGATAGCGTTTGACATCAGCGTGGACGAGGACAGTGTTTGACATCAACGAGGACGAATATAGTGTTTTGATATCAACTTGTACGAGAACAGTGTATGACATCAACGTGGACGAGGATAGTGTTTGACATCAACATGGACGAGGATAATGTTTGACGACATCAATGCTGACGAGGACAGTCTTAGACGACATCAACGTGGACGAGGACAGTATTTGATGACATCAATGTGGACGAGGACAGTCTTATACGACATCAACGTGGACGAGAACATTGTTTGACATCAACGTGAGCAAGGATAATGTTTGACGACGACAACGTAGACGGGGATAGTGTTTGACGACATCTACGTGGACGAGGACAGTGTTTGACATCAACGTGGACGAGGACCGTGTTTGACGACATCAACGTGGACGAGGACAGTGTTTGACATCAACGTGGACGAAGACCGTATTAGGAGACATCAGCGTGGCCGAGGATGGTGTTTGACATCCACATGGACGAGGACTGTGTTTGACATTAAAGTGGACGAGGATAGTGTTTTACGCTATTAACCTGTACGAGGATAGTGTTTGACATCAACGTAGACGAGGAGAGTGTTTGACGACATCATCGTGGCCGAGGACAGTGTTTTACGACATCAGCGTGGACGAAAACAGTGTTTGACATCAATGGGAACCATGATGGTGTACCACATCAACGGCGACCGGGACATTGTGTAACATCAACGGACGCCATGACTGTGTCTGACATCAGTGGGGACAAGGACGCAGTTCTTTATCAGTGGGAACTAGGATGGTGTTCGACATAAATGGTGACCATGACGGTGTTCAACATCAAAGGGAACCATGACGTTGTCTAACATCAGTGGAGGCCATGATGGTACATGTATTTGACATCAACAGGAACCATGATGAAGTCCGACATCAACAGGGACCAGGACAATTTTGGACGTCAACGAGAACCATGATGGTGTACGACATCAGCGACGACCATGACGGTGTTCGACATGACAAAGGATGATCTCATGGCAGCTGGGCAATGTTGGACATCCACGACATGTAGGGCAGTGTACGCGCACGAAAGTTGCATCAAGCAAAACAGTGTACGACAGACAAGGTAAGTATGACATTCATGGGACCGGGAACATGATAATGCAGCGAAGGATATATAGCACTATATTTTAGAATTGTGCAATATATGTATTTTGTAGTTCGTTCGATCCGACCAATCGAACAATGTTGTCTGTTTTGACCACAAAGGACAGCTTTCTTTATTTGAAGCCTACGTTTGGCAACCGTTATTTGTGGCTGACTTCACAGATCACTTTATGTAACATGCATAACTTTAATATCATTTAACTTCCGCGCGGTTTGCTGTCCGCTCTGGGGAAATCTGTTGGTGATGTATTGGAGTATTTTATCACTGACTTTCAAACACAGGTCTTCCAAGAGCACTTAATCAAATTGTTTTACAAGCTATATTTCCAAATACCAGTCGTACTTTCAATAATTTACTCAATATATCGGCTCAGAGAACAAGGTTTTTGCTTTCTTTGGTTTCGATGTTCAGAAAAATCTTGTCATACCTTCCCCCAAATGACCCACATTTGACGGTCTCAGTATCGATTCCCAGGCTTTGAAACCCTGTGGTGCTTACTATTTGATTCCACGCCGTTCAGGTGAAACGGTCCACCGCAGCTGATCCTTCAGGATGTTTGACAGATGCAATTTTAATTCAGATTGCGAATTAAAAAGATGATATGTTTGTGTGTGAGTACAGGCTATAAGCATGTTTGTGTGTGAGTACAGGCTGTTTTAGTATGTTTGTGTGTGAGTACAAGCTGTTTTAGTATGTTTGTGTGTGAGCACAATCTGTTTAAGTATGTTTGTGTGTGAGTACATGTACAGGCTGTTTAGCATGTTTGTGTGTGAGTACAGGCTGTTTTAGTATGTTTGTGTGTGAGTACAGGCTGTTTTAGTACGTTTGTGTGTGAGTACAGGCTGTGTTAGTACGTTTGTGAGTACAGGCAGGAGGGAATCAGTTAACTCAGTAGAGAAATTAGTCTTTCCTCGTATCAAAATCGTTTCCGTCAATTCTTCACGAAACTGATGTTTTAAATCTTAAAAAGATTCACCGTATACACATCACGCTATCCTCCGTACACCTTGTCACGTGAGGGACATGCTAAAGGGTTTAATTTGTACACCTTGTCACGTGAGGGACATGCTAAAGGGTTTAGTTTGTACACCTTGTCACGTGAGGTACATGCTAAAGGGTTTAGTTTCGACGGGCGACGCAATGTAAAAAGAGGAGGAGGGGTAGATCAAGGAAGGGAGCACCCAGCTGAAAGCGGACACTGCTTGATGACATGAATGGAAACAATCAGAATTGACCAACAATAGATAGCGCTTTCATCTTGATTGTGGTTTCAAGAAACTACAAGCTATTTTCTGTTGAAGGTTTAGTTGCAGTGTTTATTTCCAGTCAGTGTACAGGCTACTGTAATAGCTACCTGACATGACATTTATTTACTAATGTAAATACCACTCGGTCTTTACTTTGATCAACGAATTGTTGAAAACATTGCGGTGAATAAGCTTCAGCCTGACATATGACATGCCAATGCTGGCACGATGTACGTCACGACTTACAGTGTTATCTTGATTGAGAATCAGGATCAAAGTTAAATATTCAGAAAGAGCTCAGTAAAACTATTAGTCTATATTATGTCATCAGATTTCAACTATCTGTATTTATCAGGTACG
>JAUELE010243761.1:0-11227 GCA_031471655.1 Diodora aspera | reverse complement strand
TTTGTGGGGGGCTACGACCCCTCCTAAATCCTCCTTTCTGCGCTCCATGAATCTATTCTCAGATCCATTCTATTCCAGATATGAAAATTAAAATCAGTTATAAATATATTAGATCAATTTCAAGAAATAAAACGATGAGAACTCGGACAATATATAACTGTTATTTCGATTAAAAGGGATGGAGGAAAAAACAACGAGCATCTGGTCGTATTTCTGTATTGGTCGTATTTCTGTATAAGCCCGCTTGTGATAGGATTTCAGCCGCCATAGAACGCAAAAAATAACAACACCGGCCAGGACCAGAAGAGTATGTACTAGGATGTAGCCCAAACCATTAATTACATACGCACTGAAAGTGAAATATGTGTGCTGGCATACAAAGATAATCATTTCAAAATAGATATACATGTAGGTGTTACTCAGTCGAGCGAAACATCAGTGATAACTTAATTTCGAAGTAATTTCCCATAGTGTTTTATTGATGTGGAGCTGCGCAAGTTGCAATTTATAATAATAATAATAATGCATAATTATAAGGACCAAGTCCATTCAGAAGATTTGCTCAAGGCTCTACAAAGATAGAATAGAACAGATAAAACACACACATTTAAAAATAGAGTATTGGAAAGGCTGGATGTTACTATTTTGAATACGAATAATCAACTTGCAGCTCCAAACATATTTCCATCTTCAGGGTTTACTTATATGTTTACAATAGTTGAGTTTTGAATAACATATTTTGTGTATCCTTTCAAGTCACATTTCGTTTTGAATATTGAGTTTTGTACAACATACATATAACTGGTGTATTATTTTAAGTTCAATTTAAATTTACATTTTGTTATTATACTCCTGCTATGAATCCTCTTGCATCTGGCTGCTGGTAACACTTGGACCAGATATTTTTGTCTGTTTTAGCTCACGAAATCCGCTCCAAAAGGTAGTCGTTTCATCAAGAATGCCCAACACGAGTACTTGGTCCTCGGATCAAAACTGAAGCTGAAACATGGACGTAAAACCTTAGATAGCGACGAAATGAATACTATAAACGTCCTATAACTTGATGTTGTCTGACAACATATATATAATTTCTTCTTGCCTCACAATAAACTTCATAATATGACGTTGAGGTCACGGTACTTCTCAAGGCAGTTTGAGCCATGCTGATCTTGACAATAAAGCCACATAATTAACCTGCATCGTTGACTTAACTTATATTACCTTATCGAACATCGAACCTTATCTAGTGTTCCACTCGAACGTAGCTAATCTGTTCCTTACAGAGTTACAGGCCGTTTTTGCAACGACAAGGTGCTTTAAATATACATTTGACGGTAACATACTCATCTACTTGTATTCTGGATCCATTATAAGCGATCTGCCAGGCATTATCGAAGCCTCCAAGAGCAGCAGAGGCTTTTGAAGCAACAATAACCAGCCCAACGATTATCACCATTGCTTGCATAGTGTCAGTCCAAACCACTGCCTTCATTCCTCCCTAAAATGGTGACGTTTTATCATTAAAATACAAAATACGAGTATTGCAAAAGTAGAAAGTTATAACGAAGAATTATGGGCGAGTTGTGTACCATCACTGTGTAGAGGGTTGTCATAATGCCGATCATTAGGATGATTATCAAAGCATTGAATCATGTCACTGTTAAAAGAAACAAAAATACTGAAACATTTAGACGTTTAAAGCAGGGCGCGTCAGCCAGCAGTCCGTTAGCTAGCGGTTGTGAGTTCGAACCCTGATCTTAGTCAGCTGATTGTTAACCAGAAGATAAACACCTTGGTCAAATTCATCGTCGGTAGACCACAGACGGTCGCCCTTATGTATGATCTTATGTGACCTATCGGGATAAAATGAAAATCTTTCTTATTGAGTTCAGCATTGTTGCTGAGAGTGTCCTCATTGTTTATCCAACCACACTTTTGCGGCTAGATCAATGAATATCCGCGGTGTGACACACCTTCCAGCATGAATCAGCTCATGAAACACGGGAGAAGATACCGACGCTGGGTACATACAGTGGTGATTTGGCTAAACTATCACTGAAAAACACATTAGAAATACAAATACACTCCATTTGAAGAGAACCGAAACGTCGTCAGCGTGAACCGAAACGTCGTCAGCGTGAACCCAAACGTCGTCAGCGTGAACCCAAACGTCGTCAGCGTGAACCCAAACGTCGTCAGCGTGAACCCAAACGTCGTGAGCGTGAACCCAAACGTCGTCAGCGTGAACCCAAACGTCGTTAGCGTGAACCCAAACGTCGTCAGAGTGAACCCAAACGTCGTCAGAGTGAACCCAAACGTCGTCAGCGTGAACCGAAACGTCGTCAGCGTGAACCGAAGCGCGATACAGGTGAACGTTTTGCGGTTCTCAATGCATCGCGGTGAACCGTTGCAGCTCTATATATTACAGACATTATATGCGTTTAGAAGAGTTGGAGTTCTGTAGTGTTTAGTCTTCCCTTTTAACAGCTGGTTCTCTGTAGATTAGAGCCTTTCAAAGTCCGCACTTAACTTATCATACGTCATTCTTAATAATAATACATGTAGTAATAATAATAATAATAATAATTATAATGTGAAATTATAATTATCTAGCTTCCATGCACTGAGTGCGTGTTATTACCCCGGTCACTGGAACAATGTACCATGCACAGCATTCGTCAAGTCCTTGGGGAGTATACTACCCAAGCTGCCATTTACGCGCTGGAAGGTTAACTTCCACATTTCCGACCAGATACTGGATGGACAGGACATTTACAAGTAAAGTAACTTGCTCAAGGTGACACCACTGACATTGGTAGCGTCTCAGTGCGAGGCAGGGACAAACCCTTGAAGGCCTGGAAGCTTTCAACGCCAGTCGATCACCCATCCAGCTACTCTCCGGACTCGACGTTGCTTAACCTCGCAAGCTCGTGACCTTCGTGCGTTGCATGAGGCCAATTCACCTTACATCTTTTCACTTTACTTCAGGGTAAACCCTCTCTCCGTAACATGGTTAAACTTACTTGGTAAATGCTGACCAGTCGCAAGTTGTAAAATACAGGGATAAAGAGTCGTGCAGATAAGAATGATCCCCGTGCTGTCGTAGGTCCACACTAAAAAACATTGTATTGTTCTTGTAAACCTCTGCAGTGGTCCCGAGAAGGCTAATGGAGTAGGTATAAGATAGAAGTAAAGAAATAGCAATCGGGAAGAAGTGGAGTCGACGTCCACCCAACAAGCACTCAAGAAGGTTCCGCCTCTTTCGATCTATGATCAAAAGGAAAATCCCGATAGCCATTGATGCCATCATAACGACAGCAATGACGACATAATCATAAACTCCAAACTCTTTTATCTTGCCTCTGTTTATGCTGTGATCACCTTTAATCATTCTGACTGAAACACAAAAGCAGAAATGTTCTCTGAAAACGGAACGTCCCGGCTAATATGTGAGGGCTGGCAGCCAGAACTTGTGGTGTGATATAGCCTACCTCTAGCACTAAACTAAACCCTAGCTATATCTTAAGTACACCACATTCTGGTTCTAATGGACTGTCGGACTGATTGGCATAGAGGTAGGATTTCATATATTATTCCAAGCTCTTGGGACATCAATTAGAGCCAAATACTCGGGAGACTCTCAGAACTATCTGTTGGTCTTCTAAGGACAGTGAACGATGCTGAGCGTTCCCAAAATGTAGGCATTGGTAATATTCAGCGATCAACAACTCAACTCAACTCATAACAAGTCTCATCAGCAACACATGACTGATACAATAATTATGTTAACGGAGATCTTCTAAAACTGTATTTGAAAGTTACAACATTTTAGAAGGAACCACTGAACAAATAAATGAAATGTAAGTTAGAGTTTTGGGATATTTTTAAAATAAACCGACTCTTCATACCTGAGAATTGATCTTTTAACTTTGAAAAGCGACTAGCTGCTGTTGTATCTCAGAGATTACCCGTTAGTAGCTAGATCCACACATGCCAGTTTCGAGATAAATAGCTGTCACAGTGTGGCACCAAAGACACTGTACATGCTCTTCGCTGGCTAGCTACAGTATATGTATCAACTGCTGCTACAGAGGAGGACCAATCGAACGTAATGTATTAACACCTGGCTAAGACTTGACTGTGCATTCAGTGTATATCTGCCTGTTTGACAATTTTATCTGTCTGTGTTTACTGGTCATTAGAAGAGTGTTTATTGGCATGAACATATATAAAACTAAACGCAATAACGCTTCTGTCAACCGAACATATAACAGTGAAATGAGATGAATAATCTGCACATACAACACAGCTTATCAACTCCTGTTCTCTGACACTTAAGGCATTCATCTCTGCATGCCATCGGAGATTTAGTATAAGTATTAGTATTAGTAGTAGTAGTAGTAGTAGTAGTAGTAGAAGTGATGGAATTAATAAAAGCGATGATGATGATGATGGCGATAGTTGTGGTAATGCAAGTGGTAGCAATACTGGTGGTGGAGGTAGTAGTACATATTAAAGCAAAAATGTATTTGCTTTCATTTCAGTTGCGGATCGAGTTATAATCAGCAGTTCAACAAGACGCTGAGACGACTAAAGCGGCATCTTCGAAATCCAGGGCCTTTGTCAAACACCCTGATAGATTTGTATACATTGGACTGTTTCGTTCAATAAACTCATTCAGAAATACCAGCTGTCATTTCCGTGTATTGACAGCAGCCTATGCACTATGAAATGTTCACTTCCCTACTGGTTTCACGTACGTGTATATATCCCATTCGTTCCCCAAATGTCCCTCTACTTTCGGTAGTCGTACATGTAGTATTCAGTTACATGGACGCATTAGCACAAAACTCGTTCACATGTATGAGTAGACACGCGAACGGGCACTTACATATACTCATCCCGACAAAGGTTGTCAGCTACTCACCACCCTCTCGTCTACAGTTTGCACATATTATAGACACACCGATAGAAAAGAACAAGAACAGTTGTCAAACATGTCAATTTTAATGGCTGGCCCAGTGCTCATTTCAACAACATAAACACTGGTATTTGCCTGGGGCATGAATAACATGTCAATTTTTAATAGCGGATCCAGTGCTCTGTGAACAACATAAACATTGGTATTGCCTTGAAAAGGAATGACGTAATATCCAGAAACACACACATAACGTGCAAATGTCACAGGTTTATAATTTTTTCGGTGTAAAATAACATAAATTCCTTGGAGAGATTCTTGTATCAACAAATCATTGACTGAATAATCACGTCTACCTTGGACATCAGATGTGTCGTACATTATAACCTGCTCTATTCCGTGATACTGGGTTATCTTTTTTACATAAATAATCTTAGGTAAATGTAAATCTAAAACTGAATACTTCACAAACAATGACTACCGTATGTTGTAATCTCCCTTACATGTAAATGTAAATCTAAAACTGAATACATTACAAGGATTAACTATATTAACCTTTCCTAGAGGTAAATGTAAATTTAAACTGTGAAACGTAAACATTGCACAGTTGTCGAATGAATATTGATAAATATACTACTCAACATCTGATAGGGATACCGGATACGTTTACCAGTTGATAGAGAATGATTATATTTATGCTAATCAAATTTAATTGTTTTACACAATCTATGTACATGTACGTTTAATGAAATACCTATGGTTGTCACGTGCATCAGACACAACAAACATCAAGTAGACCGCATCCAGAAGAACCTCCAACCAAAATGTCAAGTAAAGGGTTTTCACCTATCAATGTGCAAGTCATGACACCTCCGTACATATCTGAAAAGGGAGGATGCTCATAATTACAATTTTTCAGGAAGGGTTTAGATTAAAATATACATCAAGAGAGGATACGTATGTGAAGTCTGCTGACGAAAACAGGGAATTTGTCCAGGAATGCATTTTGAAAGAAATTCAGGCGGGTCGCGTGTTCGAGCCATTTGATTTTTCAACAACTACAAACCTTCGCGTCTTTCCCATAGGAGCAGTACTTAAAAAGTACCAAGGGAGTTCCGTCTTATACATCAGTTGTCTCATCCCCAGGGCCAGTCAGTTAACGATTCTATTTCAGATGACGACGCATCAGTAAAATATGCCAGATTTGAACAGGTCGTGGAGATGGTGCAGTCGTATGGTAGATATGCTCACATGAGCAAGAATGACAATAAAAGTGCATTCCGGCTTATCCCCATCTCCTCTCATGACTTCAATCAACTGGGTATCATTCTGTTTTGAGGGTAAATATAATGTAGATGGTTGCTTTCCGTTAGGATGTCGAAGTAGGTACGCCATTTTCAAAACATTTTCAAAGGCTTTACAATGAATAGAAGAAGGTCACGAAAGGGATCAATCATGCACTACTTGGATGACTTTCTTTGTGTTGCACGATATCAGCATGACTGCAGCAACTTACATAATTTCTGTCTTCAAAGATTTGACATTCTGGGCATACCAATTGCACACGAGGAAACTCCACGAGAGTACGTACCCTGCTTGGGTACACCTGTTATTATCTTGATTAATTTTGCTCGAGTATATCTAATGCTATCTTAGCGTACTCTGCTTGAGTACGTACCCTGATTGGGTACCATGCTATTATGTTAGGTAGCCCAAATTGATGTGTTACTTATAATGTTATAGATTCATGTGTGTTCCGCCCCCCGCCCCCCTGCCACTGTCGGGAGAACGTTTTGAGGGAGGAGTTCTGTATTGGGTAGACGTCGCACCCGTACACGGCCATCAGCGACCTAAAGGTTGTACCTGGACTCGTTTGACCAGATGGCACGGCGCCATGTCCGACGATTCCAGTTCTGCCGCTCCTGAGCCCACACAAAACGATTACGACCTGGCTCTCTTCACAGGTCTGCGAGCAAACAGTCGCTTGTTGACCAGTTCTCGTGATAGAGGCACGTCGGTTAACTGTATCCACCGCTGACAGCCGATTCGTAGACAGGAATGGATTTTGCCGCGCCATCTGCTGTAACTGACCGTCTCCTCTATCGGTGGTCTTCCTGTTTCGACCTTGACCTTGAACGACCTTCACACTGCCGGTCTGACGGTGTTTCTTTCTCTTGCAAACTATTCTTGGTCCATCACATGACATGAGTTTTCTTGAATAATTGCCCACAAACTATTCAATTTATTTAAAAACATTTGTATTCAGAGTATGTTTGATGTTTAATGCAATTACAGGAATTTATAATATACTTAAAAAGGGAAGATTAAGGCTAAAGGGACTGACAAACGTTTCCATGATACATAATTATAAACTTTTAAAAAAAAGAAAATGTATATGTCTCTTCAATCCATGTATGTTATTTTTGACTCATGCAATTCTTTTTATTTTCTCGTCCAGCCCACGACCCCCAGCCCCTATAACAACCTTGCCCGACAAAAATTCACAATGTCCAAAAGATTTCAGAAGCTGTATAATTATGACCATTTCCCATACCCTATTGCCCGAATCATGAGTCCCCCATCCCGGGCTACACCCCCGCCACAGTGACGTCGAACGAGTTCCCATGTATAGTATTCATCGTCGGTCGGTCACGTACTCTCCAGAACTTGACGTCAATATAAATGTATTTCATCCTGTCTTCAGTCTGTTTATGATAATCAAATGGCATATACATGTACATCTATTATAGACGTCAAGCGTGTTCAGAAATTTAATGATCTGCCCCAACATGATGCCCGCACACGGTGATGAAGTTATTCAGTGAACTAACACGCGTGTCATTTGACTCAGTAACTTTCTCACAGTGTGCGGTGGGCTTTATCAAATTCTCAAAAACACTTTTATTAAAAAACCACATGTAATAGTATCATGATGCCGCGTTTAGTTCGTTCAGTTGAAAGGCTTCGGTCACGTTTGTAAATATGCTGCTGTTTAGAGGATTCTAGTCGGTGTATAAGCTAGATAAAGCCTCCTCGGGCTTTATAGTAATTGAAGCCACAGGTGATATCCGAGGGCCTTCGATCCCAATATAGCCCGAGATGTGGAGGCGTTACAGTTTACATATTTCTCCTGTGACAGTGCAAAATCAAAAGGCTGAGTAGTTTTTACAATGAAATATGGTCGTATCCGTCTTGTAACCTACTACTTGAAACCCACAATGAATAAGTAAAGCTTTGACATACATGTAAATAAGAAATTGGGTCATCGCGAGGTCGCTTATAATGTCTCGCTTTAAGGTTCGGCTGAGACTGAGCGACAATTTTTATGCATGTAGTTGCCGTCACGCCTGGACGATTTTCAAACACACTTTTCTTTAGATGTTCTCTGTCGCATATACGATTGCCCCCTGTTCTTTGTTGAACTGCAAGGCGAAGTGGCCTGGCAAGTATATATCCGTTGTAGAATTGCCTTGTATAGCTTCGAGTTTTGACAGCCGTTAGCTGACAAGCTTAGTCGTGGAGAAGACCAGTCTTGAGGGTTGATATTTGTGTGGTTTTCATCTAAAGGAGTAAACACTGCAATTGGAATACTTTGAGGCATTTTTTGTGACAAAAGGTTTTCTTCAACGCGACAAAATGCAGGATTACAGTATATACACGGGAGAGAAAAAGACATTTACTATTCCCGACTATGTCGTTTTCGGTTGCACACTGGCAATATCCGCAGGAATAGGACTCTTCTATGCAATCAAAGACAGGAACAAACTTAATTCGAAAACCTATCTTCTTGGTGAACGTCAGATGTCCATTATACCCGTTGCTGTGTCGTTACTCGTCACGTTTCTGTCAGCGTTAACGTTGCTGGGGACACCTGCAGAGATCTACAGGTTCACAACTATGTACTGGTATTTGTGTGTGGCTTTTCTCTTGGCAATATCATTAGCATCTGTTGTGTTTATCCCTTTCTTCTATGAACTCAAGGTAACAAGTGTCTTTGAGGTAGGTATTCTGACGCCGACGTCATGAACGTGATATTCTGCCACTAACACTGTGATAAAATAATTGTACTGCACATGTATGTGGTGCAAGTCTAGTTGATACCCTAACTGATCCGGCGCCCTTTGCACGTTTCTTGCATATAACTCGGAATAAAGATTGAGCTACCTGATTAGCTTTCTACATGCAACTTATTACGGAAAGCAAGAATAAATGAGAAATTACTGCTTGATTTTAATGTATATGATGGACGTGTGTGTGGATAAGGGGTGTAGTTAGTCTCTGGAATGATTAACTGATGTTTGAAGAGATGTCTCACTGAATTAAGAAAACAAATGAAATTGAAACCACTGTTTTGATTATAAGGATTCATAATTACTAGCACTTACATGTAATGTGACAGTTTCATTGTCTCACAGATACAGAATATGTATGTATGTCGTTGCAAAGAGTTGAGCCATCAGCCGTATGTTGTCCACATTCATAGCCAGGGTTACAAGCAATGAGAACAGTGCACACTTTGTAAACTTCTTGTGTAACAAGTTGCAGTAAGGGGAAGTACGAGACAAGTTTGTAGTCCAACTCAATTTACAGGCTATAAACGTCTAACCTGACGCAGACATATTGACACTTGACTTTGCCTATGAAGTGTGTTTACAGTCCTGTTGCAGTGGAGTAGATCGAACGTATCCACATACCAAACAAATTAGCCTACAAGCTGAATACAGCGACCAATCCCTATCGATGGTGTGTGTAGAAACTGGTTCACATGGACATGAATTAACTTGCAGATCCTGTCTATAGTATAGATATTTACATATGTGAGTACGCTGTCTAATGACGATAGTGCAAGTGCTTCCAGTAAACTGTGACGACATGTCAGTCCTCAAAACCAACAACAACGACGATAGTAACAATTATTAATATGAATATGGATGTGCATCCATTTCACAAACGAAACAAAATATTAAGTCTCAATATTACAGCACCGATTGTATTCTTCGGCGTAGATGTAACATGTGACGACCAGTTCGATGTGGCTAACAATTCGAGCCTGTTGAAGTTATGCAGCATTCATGCATCAGTGGCGACAATGGAGGACAGCAACTTCCTAGACACATTTGTTCCGCCATTTAAACATCATTTCATTTGTAATGTCTGAATAACACGATGTTTTCACATTTTATTAGCGCAGAAGTGTTTTTTTTTAAATGTGCCTTTATCGCTCACCCATAAAACCATCAATATTGACAGATTTACTGCGGAATGCACTGCACAATGTCGAGGGTCCTTTGACTCATCTTATGAAGGGGGTGTAAACGAACTCGTACAAAACTGCAAGTAACGTTTCATTTGGTCATTTTTCCACACGCAGGAAGTAAATTAGATTCCAGATTCTACCGGATCTTGTTACCTTTATCCATAGACGCACGAGCCAGGGGACAGGGAGGGGGACGGACAGTTCCCCCCACCCCCATCCCCGATTCGGGCACAATTGCTCAGAATTCGGGCAAAAACGCCCCAAGATTCGGGCACAGCAGAGTGTCAACGTTTTTTTAAATTTTTGTTTTGCTTCTCGTTTACCCAACTTTTAGGGTGTCATTTATTTTCGGGCAAGAAGGTCACTGACCCCTAACTCCCAGGTTGCCCATACGCCTATGGTTGTCACAATAACGCTAAATACTTTAAGTTTAGGGGTTTGTAGCTTTTGCAACAATTGGGACAAAACGGACAACCTAGTTTGCAAACTGTTAATAAAACAAACAAGTAGATATTGTCAAACACCAGAACATATGTACATGAGGAGATTAGATAGAGCTTATTCTATATATGTAGTAAACATGCATTGTGAATGTGACAAATCTAATTACCTGTTGTAAAACAGGGGCAGCTGGACAGAAATGACTCCAAGCGGGATGATCAAAAGAGCCCCAAATTAACAGAAATATTACAAACTGTTTACTCACCCAGATCCGTCTTGCTTTTCGCCATATCAAACTTCATCCAATTGCAACATGGTCACAGCTAAATCACCCTTTTATGACTTCAGTGCTCGCTTCGCATGTTATTCTGAATATGACTGCTTTGCACAGGAGAAACATGAACGCTCCTTATTTGGGCACACTACTACGGCAGTTTACTACACTGCTGTGCCCGCCAACACTCGACCAAACTCAACATTGTCCTACTCTCACCACAGTGTATATTTGTCAACACATTTTAAGTTACAATCTTAAATTTCCAATAATTATCAGCTATCTGTCTAGAATTTTGTTGAAACCTCGAATCAAGGCATAGAAAACTGAAGATCTC
>JAUELE010243760.1:0-19808 GCA_031471655.1 Diodora aspera | reverse complement strand
AACTGATGCAGTAAAACCTGCGCACTACGGCTGGCACTGATGCCGTTATCACGAATTGCAACACACTATTATTTGCTGTTGCAGTCTCTTTACATTGGCGGATTCGGCATTTGGGGAAAGGGGGGGGGCGCATGTTGTGATTCGGGAAAGGGGGGTGAAGACGAAAACTTTCCCTAAATTTAGCTGAAAAAGGAGGATGCGCAACCTTACACACACCCCTATTAGATCCACCCCATTAGATTTGCGTATGTGTAAGTAATCTAGAGGAGAATACTCTGCATCACAAGTTGGGAGCTGAATGACTTGATGCGAACTACAACTGGTACTGACTAGCTAAGGTCAGTGACATTATTATGCAATGCACCAAGTCTCAAGCTTGCGAAGTTGCAACATCGAGCCCGGAGAGTAGTTGGATGGGTGATTGACTGGCGTTGTAAGGCTTCCAAACCTTCAAGGGTACGCCCTGTCTCACACTGAGACACTGGCAATGCCAGTGGTGTCACCTTGGGCTAGTGGCTTTACTCGTAAATTGCCTCAGTCCCCCAGCTGAAATGTTGTACCTGGTCGGAAAGTGTTGGCAATGTGAACCTCCTTGCGACTAACTGGTAGCTTGGGTTGTATACTCCCTGGGGAGTTGAGAAATGTGAATTGTAGATGGTTCCAATGACTTGGGTAATAACGTTGAGCATTTGGAGCATGCTGATGCATGGATCAGGCGCAATATATACATTATTATTATTATTTTAATTATTATATCATTATTAATATTATTCTTATTATTATTATTATTATTTCGTGCAGCAGGATGTTTACGTATACAGAAATGTCTACATCAGTTCGAAGCTGGATGATTTGATGCGGGGAAATCTGCTAGGTACGACCGGTACTAACCAAGTCTGATGCATTGCTATATGGTACACGAGACCTTCGCTCCGTGTCCACACAGATGTCGAGCGCCTCCGGTGAGATTCAAACCCGGAAGTTTGGGTTTCGTGAACAGATGTTCACCCGATTGATCCATCCCACCATCCTCTGGCTCTTCACTCCGTCATATTATGAGGCTGAACTGAACATCAAAGCCTTGGGTTTGCATCTTCCGGATTTCTGTCAGAGAAGTTTTATACGTTGATAAATTATCTGTTATCGAGAAATGTTTAAGCCGCGGCGACATTTTAATGGCGTATAAACCGCAATAGCCAATGGGAAGCCCAAAGAGACGATAGCACCAATCCGATTAGGTGAGAGAAGATCAAAGGAATGCCGGCAAGCAGCGCGTGCGAACTCCAAGGGGCGATCTTTGCCTCTTTCTTGAATCGATATCCCCTAATTAGATTCTATGTACCTACACACGTTCTTTCAACAGTGTTTTTCTTCCTTCGCATTACCCCCGTACGGAGACCTATCCCCAAAACACAACAGGATCTCTAGAGGCGATCTTTGATGTCGCAATATCAAGAACAACATGTCACTTTTTATGAAAATCTCTCCAAGTGTGTTGACAGGGGCAGCGACCCGTGAACCTTTGTGAAATATGCATATTACTTTTACATTGTTGATACGAAATTGCTTGTGAAACCCACAGAGACGTTTTGGGTTCATGTTGTGGAATATCTGCCTTATCTTATTAAATATCTGTGTTTCTGGTGCGATGTATTTACATAATAGGAGATACTACAAAGGTTGGAGATATATTTCTGACACAGGGTTGTCACAATAATTATAATAACAGCAGATAACTGGACAGAGAAAAGCGCCGGTGGCTCTCGCACTTGTCGCGCGCCGGTGACGTCACGCGCCGAGCTCGTCTATCGTCGGCGTGTAGCAGAGCGATCGTCAGTTATCCGCCAGCTTTTGAGCGAGCGATAGCGTGGAGACAGAACGGTAGCGTTCAGTTAGTTAGAAAATGAGGCAGCGCTGCATGTAAACATGGGTTTCGATACGGATAAATTTATCAATGGAATTACGGACGACAAGAAGTGTGCACTTTGTCACGGAGTTTTAGACAACCCTGTACGGGCCCCATGCCAACATGTGTTTTGTTCGGGATGCATTCTCCCGTGGGTGGTTCGACACGGGAGCTGCCCCCTCAGGTGTCAAAGCTTGACCCCTGGGGACCTGGAGAATGTCCTGCCCCTTAGGCAGGTGATTCTGCACCTTAGGGTGAAGTGCGACTTCACCGAACGGGGCTGCTCGGAAATTCTCAGACTCACGGATTTGGTCGTTCATACCCAGGAGTGTCCGTACCGACCTGTCAATTGCGGAAACCCCGGTTGTGCGGAAATCGTCAACGTGGGGGACCTCGAGGAGCACGAGCAGTCCCAGTGCCAGTTTCGGCCCGTGGGGGTATGTCGGGAAGGGTGTGGTCTCCTTCTTTTCCACAACTCCTCCGAGGATCACGACTGCGTCTCTGCACTCAAGGATCACGTCAACAACCAAAACATGAAACTGGGCACTCTTGGACAGGAGATTAAAAGGATGTCTTTTAAATATACAAAAAGGGAGAAAGCCTTGCTGTCCCAAGTGTCTGGTCTCCATGGAGAGATACAGCTCCAGGCTATTAGATTCCAGAAGAAATTAAATGACTACAAAAACCAGCTTACCAGACTCGTGAAATTGGAGGAAGAACTTACCAAGGTAAGATGATTTAGCCAACAAAAAATCCCTCCTCTGACACCATGTTTGTATTGTTAATATACGATTTATTTCAATGTTTACAGCGATAATTATTGTACCAGGATGCGTATTATACAACATTGTTATTTTCAAATACGTTTGCACGTAGTACTCGAGTTTAGGGAAGAAGTTAGTGCAAACTGTGCTCGTAGACCTGTGTATGCATGATTTGTTTATTGTTTAATAATATCTTCAGTTTACCTTTCTCGAGCTGAAGTGGGGTCATTTGCGAACAACTTTGTTTACATCGTGCCCTCGAGGTTCTGAGGTTGTCTGTCGCCAATTATGAACGAACGTTATCTTGCATTTTACAAAACCACTTGTTCAAAAGGACTGCGGATTCGAACAAGAGAATATCATGGTTTCAGTTTAACACATTTTTAATGATTCGAGCAGGTATGAGTCGAGCTGTGTTGGAGCGGGTCATTAGCAGAAAGTTTGACCACTTATTGTCGCCTCGCTCGATCTCCGCTGAATGTTTGACCTGGTCCGCTTGAATGGCCAGTTTTGTCACGAGGTCGATTGAGCGACGAACTTCAAAGGCACAGCGCCGCCTCTTGTTTGTACAAGATTGTTTTCTCTTCCTATTCGCCTTGGGACGCTCTGAGCTGTTTTGGAGAGGGAAAGAAGGCTGAAGTGGCGATACGGTTAGAACGGCGATATTTTTGTAACGCGACTACGTTGCAACCTGCACGTTGTGGATCAAACTTTTGTTAAAAGACGTCCAAGAATACAAACGTGAACCTCTGCGACATATGGATATACATGTTCGAGTCGAGTCTGTATAATTGACAGTTTGGTTTGGTTTTGTAAAACGCGGGTTTCAGCTATGTTTCGGCTATATCACCACGATTATTCCTGCTCTGTAAGTGAGGAATTGAGTTTTATAAATTGCCATGTAAAGCCTAATGGACAGTATGGTGTAATTGAGCAGTCTAGGATTTGAAACTATTTCTAAGAAAACGAAAGTTGAGATTTCTTTTGGAAAAGAATGGAAACATTATATATTTCATAGACTATGTTTTGATCTACACCACGTGGGTCCACTTTCTCTTGAACGAAAATCAGTCGACCCGGGATTCGAACCTACAATCTTTATACGTCCAATGTATTGCTGGACGAGCGCGTTACCACTGTTCGATCCAGAACCCCTCACGTATAGGAAAGAAACTGTATTGCTAGAAGAGTAACGCTTCATCTGTTTTTGCTTATGTTAAACACGTTCTTTCAACTGGACAGTGTTTGGGTCTTGGCAGTTATATACCTTATGTCCAAATACTCGTGAATGTGATCGAATGGGCTGCACGTGTTTGCGCACAGAGAAACCACTGACTGTTTCTATCTATATCTATATATTAAAAAGATGCATTAAAGTCTACAAGGCATAGCTGGCAGCGTAACACCATCAGGTGGAATGCTCCTTGATAACAGTCACAGTTGACTAAATTTCAACCTCCTTTTAGAAATGCGGCCCCGTTTCGTGTCTGAGACACCTGGTTTGGCTCAACGCAATTTGATTCGTTACCTTACCTGTATGTTTCATAAAATTAATTACATAAGGTCAATCGTAGCGCAACCCTGTGTCAGTCGTAGTGGTACACTGTGCTACAGGTAAATACGATACGAGTTTGAAATGATCATGTGTCAGAAGAACAAAACACCTCACACGAACAGAGGAAACTATCCTGCATTTACATCCTCGACTCAAGCTTTATAACTACTTCAAAGTCATTGATTAGTGTTAATGTACATGTAATACAAATGGGTTTCCTGAGAGAATTAGGCTCGGTGAGACTTCCGGGGTCGAGTGACGTATCACTGATGAAGAATAGGGATCCAGTTACCCAATGCTTGTCGTACAAGGCGACTAAAATACAGATCTAAAATTGCTTTCACGTCCTTTCGATCGATCCCTTTTATGAACTATTTTCCCTGTGTGTGCACACCTTGTATATCGTGTTGTGTTGTGGCTGAAATGTTGCCGTTACAACGTAAGACGTCATCTGAACCCAACTCAACTCGGAGTCGTATGCCGTCTAACCTAATCCGTATTATGACGGCCTTCTTTTGTAGGATACCGGAAGTTTTCTTCTTCCTCGTTGTTAGTCGTATTCGCCGACGACTACTTTAGTTGTCTTGGTTTTGTCGGTGATATATCTGCCTGTAAATATTGCTGAATAACTATCACATGGAAGTCGATATTTGTTGTCAAGTAATTATTAGAGCTTAGATATTTGGAAATGCCTCCAATACTTGAAACCAAATTACTGGACTTCCCGTCCCGTAGAATGAGATTCATTGCAATCAGAGTTTGAAGTTAATAAATGTCAGTGACGTGAAGTCACTAGGGGGAAGAAGCCACACTGACACCATCAGATGAAATTACACCAAAATGACTGTCTACAATTTTTGTACGGTGTTTCAGTAATGTACGGGAATTACTATTTACAACAGTACAAGAACATTATCAGGATTATGTATGGTTGAATTGAAATGATGTTTTACGTTGCAAGGGCAATATTTCAGCCATAACGCAACGTGATGTGCAAGCTAAACGTCCAGCGAAAAGACAGACATAAAAGGGATCGATAGAAAGGAAAGTGAAAGAAAGGGATCCCATTTTAGTCGCCTTGTACGACCAGCATTGGGTTACTGAGGCTCAATTCTATCCAAGTGACACAACTTCACTCCACGGAAGCCCTACGGGTTGGTTTGTAGGGGTGACACCATGAATAATCGCACTGAGTGACTCCTCTAGTGACGCCACTGTTTAAAGACATCTGATGTTACGTATAATTTACCATTTAATTCCTTCAGTAGCGTAAAAGGCGAAAGTATAGGTAAAAAATGTAAAGAGCGAAAATGCTTGTGTTCTGATGTATTCTTGAAAACGTCTCTTTTCAAAGCGGGTCTTTTCATTCTTTCGTACCTTTTTACTGAGACAAATGAAAGAAATATTTACTAAAATCGTAAAACGCTTTTATCAGATGTTAGAATCCCCCTCGGGAAAGTTTAAACGTAGTCAAAAGCCCTATAAACATATCATGTTGTGTTTTACGAGCTCGCGCCACACAGTGTTTACATTTGGGTTGTCAACTCGCCACACTCGTACGCATGGTTTACCCAGGTCGTAAATTCGCAAGATCGCGGTCGTAAATTATAACCCCTTGAATTTGACAACGACGAAAGCCGAATGTCAGGCGTATTTAATACCGTTGTCTTGTTGGTTTACCGATGACAACGCCGGCCCGTGCATTCGACAGCTTCAATTACCCAATGATATATGGCCGTACGGATGTCGAACCATTTGCCTAGTTACGTATTCTGACCACTTGCGTTTATCATGGAGAGCTTCTGTTGAAAGTAACGTTTTCAATAAATATCATGTCGGAGGCGAAATCAATTTGGAAAGTGGAACTGAAGCGGTGAGCTGCATTGCCAACGACTTTGCCTAACCGAACGATTTGCGAGTGGTCTAGACGCTCGACATGACATCACAGGCTGGGCAATTATGATAAATGATTGTCCAGCCAAATGGCCCGAACAGGCTGTCATACAGCAGTAAAATCCACCAGAGGTACTCTATCCATATACTTAATTAGTCGTGAAGATAGTGGACTTTATTGCAGGGCGAAGTCCATCGGTTCCATAATAACGGTACACATTACGTAACAACTAAATGGGATGTAATTAGCGTTGAGTGGGGTGCTATATGGTGCCGACCTCTGACCTTGCGAGCTCTGTTCTGAATATCGTAGAATCTTTTAATCGAAACAAACACATCAAACAAATACCTCTTTTATCAATCAGTGTAAAATAACGATTTGCCCTGGTGTGGTACAATGACCTCCATTTTTGCCGCGTTCCGAGTGAAATAGACATACTGTCTGTCTGCAACCCATAATCACTTAATTAGACATAAGTGGTTGTAATTTGGTCGCGGTTTGGTAAAGGAATACGTGAATTGATGAACTTACAGATAGAGTCACACTGATACGGAATTTTTTTTACTGCAGGCAGGTGTTTGTACCTTTGCACGTGTTTGGATATAAAACTATTTTGGTAAATAACTTGTTTTAATACCTTGATAACTAATCTTACGAGAGGCGAGCTTATGTCTCAGGTGTATGAGCAATCTTTCAGCAGTACCTACCGTAAAACATTGAATAAACACCTGAAGTTAAGTTTTGCCGGGAGTGCTTATATTCAAGACAGACCTTTTTCATGCGAGGTGTTTGAAACACGTTTGTAGGAATCTGCACTCGAACATATCAATTTTTAGTTATAAATATTTTCGCTTTTTACACCAGAGTTTAATCGAAGCTGTCATAAATTTCATAAATATTTGATCCGGCGCAAGGAAGTGAAACTCGGTATCATGAGCAGGTTAACAGCTTAGACTTTTGTAAAAGTGTGTGTGTGTGTGTGTGACTTTTGTAAAATTGGGTGTGTGTGTGAGAGAGAGAGGGAGAGTAGACAGAGGGAGGGCAGACAGCAATCAGCTTCGTAGACAGATTTGTGTCAAGACCCGGAGTCTTGGCATAGAATACTGAACATCTTACTATACCATTATGCTCATCTCTGCTTGGCTTGCCTCAGGCACAGCTAGGAAAGGCAATATAGTGACTATAGTCCCAGCAATAATAACCTGACTCTGAGTTTATTTATATTTAAGGAACTTTACAGCCTTAGGGTCTCGAAAAAAAGCCTGCTTTATATTATTGTAAGAAGAGAGTCGGCATATATATGCCTCGACTCGGGGTCTTGACAAAAGTCTACCAACACCTCCACTATATAGTATAAATGAAGTAGAGGTGTTGGTGTTGCCTCAACACATACCGAGTTCATGTGGCTCAAGATTCATGTGACACGAAGCTTCTATAACGATACAACTTCTACAACGTTTGTAAAATTCCTCGGTTGAATTAGACTACATTGTCAGCGGTAACCAAGGAGCTTGCAGGATGTTCGCTAGACTTTTGTCAAGACCCTAAGGCTGTTTAAATTTTCCTAAATTTATATATGTAATATCGGATTCAAAGAATTATTCCTTGGACTATATTGCCTTTCCTAGCTCTGCCTTAGGCAGGGCTATACAGAGATGGCTATGGTAGAGTGAAATGTTCAGTTTTCTATGTCTCAGGGTCTTGACAAAAGTCTAGATGTTCGCTACAACTGGTTGCAATCAAAACCTGTCTTCAATCCTTGGTTCTTAATTATCTAAAACGGAACATAAACCAAATGTCCCAGACGCATCGTCCATAGACTTTTGTCAAGAACCCAAGTCTGTAACGTTCCTCAAATATATGTAAAATCAGAGGCAATGTATTCTTCCTGGGATAAATCCTTTCCTAGCTGTGCTTTAGGCAGGACCAAGCAGACATCGCTATGGTAGAGTAAGATGTTTTGTTTCTTTGCATTGACTCAGGGTCTTGACTAGACTTTTGTCAAGACCCTCAGGCTATTTTATTTTTTTTACTGTGAGAGCTTAATAAGAAGGAAGTATACTCCTCTAAGAACATATAGATGTATATTAGAAGTAAGATGAAGTATAGATGCCTATGCCTTGACTCAGGGTCTTGACAAAAGTCTAGGTCTTGACATAGCCAACGTCGTCCACTGCAAGGTGTTCGCTACCTTCAGATTCAATTCCCATGCATTATCGCTGATGTATCAATCAACTGAACAATCATTCCTCTCGCACAAATCCCCCTTCCCAGCCTTTCCTCCCGGCTGTGTCTGACATCGGTAACATCGAGACTTGACGTGGCTTATCACACAACTGCAAGCGTGCGGCGTTCGTTACATAAGACGGCCATGAACGTGCCGACGGTGACGCTGACAGGACGGCACTTTGGGGGGTCTTGCTCAGGTCACGACGCCGGGAATATTTCTGGGGTCGAAATAAGGACACGCCAAGAAGGGAAGGCAAACACCAGGGAGCATCTCGGCTGTTGACAGGTTGAACTGAATTTAATTAATGACGGGTCGCGGTCATTTGGTCCACTACCTTACTGGCGTCTTTTTTACCGTTCGCTGACCACTTGCGAACTAACAGGTGCAAGTAACCTCTTGTTTGTAGGTACATGTATTGATGTTGATAGTTTTAGATATTCTTGACACTCTTCTCATCAATAGCTGTCATCACAGTAGATCAGCCAATTAGGTTCTACTTTTCTAAAGCAGTTTGGTTTAGTGTGTTTTGATAACTGCTCAAAACTGTTAATACGATCTTTGATATTTAAAATGAAGTGATAATTTGCAGTGCAAAGAATGCATATTTTGAAACGTTCTACTTGTGTCTTTTATTATTTAAAGGCATTTTACTGGGGATTCATTTAACTGTCCACCGGGACAAATGACAATATCAAACAGATCAATGTCACTATCGTATAGTGAGAGTTTGTAGGTTTAATGTCTACCTCCAAATAGGCACGCGAGTATCTTGAGTGTATGTACTGGACACCAGGGGTGGCGCTAGGAATTTCCCGGGGGGCACTTAAGAGCGCATTTGTTAATCCAAATACACACATTTTCAAACAACACAATAAAATACACATATTTTCGAACAACACAATAAAATACACACATTTTCAAACAATGAAATACACATTTTCTCCAACCCCTCTCCATGCTTTGCTATATTATTCCCTGACAGGGATGGGGGTGGGGTGGCTGTAGCCCCTGCTAAACAGCTTATCATTCTATACTATGGATATGATCCTCCACATGCGTTTATACTGGAAGCTGTTTAGTATGGTATGTGGACAATGATGTCATTCATCTTCACTGAGTACTAACTCATATACATGTATATCTATATTACCCCTACTTACTTCTTAGTTACTCATCTAAGTATCCAAGCACTGCCTCACTGAGTACTTACTCATGTGGCTATCTATACTACTTAGTTACTCCTCTCAATATTCATACACTGTTTCGCTGATTACTTACTCATATGTATCGATCTATACTTACTGGTACTTAGCTACACATCTCCATATCCATGCACTGTCTCACCATGTGGTAACTCATATGCATGTAAGCTTATATATCAGTGCTTACTTAGTTAAGGTACTCATTTCTTTATACTTACTCACCAAGTTCTAATGCATACACTTCAGTATGTGTACTTACTTAGTTACTCATTTCTTCACACTTTCTTCCCCTCACCAAGTATTAACTCATATAATTAGATGTGTATTTACTTAATAATTTCTTTACACATTCACTTTCTCACCAAGTACTTACTCATGTGATTAGATGTGTATTTACTTTATACTTTATACTTTCACTGCCTCACCAAGTACTTACTCATATACATGTATATATGTGTACTTACTTAGTTACTCATTTCTTTACACTTTCTTCCCCTCACCAATCACTTACTCATGTGATTAGATGTGTATTTACTTAATAATTTCTTCACACATTCACTGTTTCACCAAGTACTTACTCATATGATTAGATGTATATTTACTTAATAATTTCTTCACACATTCACTGTTTCACCAAGTACTTACCCATATTGTTAGATGTCTATTTACTTAATAATTTCTTTACACATTCACTGTCTCACCACGTACTTACCCATGTTGTTAGATGTGTATTTACTTAATAATTTCTTCACACATTCACTGTCTCACCAAGTAATTACTCACATGATTGGCTGTGTATTTACTTATATTACCATACTCACCTCAACATTCTGCAAAATGTCAGTCTTAGGGAGGGCTATGTTTTATCTGGTGTATATTTGGTGAGTTGGGGGGGTCTGAACCTCCTGAACAGCCCCTCCCCCACCCTATGATCTGCCTAACAATACGAACCACACTAACCTTAATTTGACTAGCTAACTCCAGCCTATTATATTCACATACTCTCAGTTGAACCGAAATTCACTGGACTCATTTGCACACAGATTTAATCACTAGTATCTACTTTCATCTATTCACATTCATGACCATTCACGTGTACATCAATTGACCATGAAAAACTACAGATCTGTCAAGCTTGTATTTTTTCAATGTACTTTTTAATCAGTCTTGAAATCTCTCTGAGTAATTGAACAATTTATCCAACAAATTTTAGTTTAAAAAGCTCTGGTATGAGGTTGTACAATGATTGAATACAGGAATATCATAAAGAGTGAATTAATTTCCGTGACTCATGTTTATCCATGCGATCGTATTCCCATGACCTGACTCCTAATTAACCCTAGCTTATCTCAATTTTGTTTGTATAATAGCATCTATTTAGTAGTCGGCTCATGTAGTGATCTCGGACAGCCTACCTTCATGTGGGTGTACATGTCATATGACAAGGGTCCCTCTGACACTAAAGGTGAGGTATCACCAAGACAAAGTGTTGTTAATAACCCAATCAATCTGTCTTAGCAAGACTACAAATCTAATCAGTAGAGGCTATGGACAACACTATTCTAGACTTGCACAAGTCTCTTAAAAGTAGATTGGTTTTGCAGATTATCGGAAAATTATGAATTGAAAACTATTGAAATGCGTTTTGATTTCTGGGGTGTGACATTGTCAATAAAGAGAAAAGGACCCCAGTAACTTATTGCTTCTTCACGAAGATAGCTAAAATCTTACTTTTACACTGAGACACTGACAATGGAATCCTTTTTGTTCAAGTTGGAATCCCAGTTTGCTTATCAATTTCAGCTGATTGCTGATCAGTGGCTCATAAAAATGATGATCAATTTGGGCTAAACCCTGTCTGGAGGTATGACAAGGCTAATTAAAGATTTTAAAATAAAAAGTACCTGGACAATGTTAGGGGTGTCACCCTGGGTAAGGATTTTGCTTGTAAATTACCCCATGGGGTTCCCGGGGCTGTTGCTCTAACAACAGAAAGAATAGGACCCCAGTATCCTTATGCTTGCGGTAAGAGTCGTCTCAAATGAGTATCTTGTGCTTTCTCTTTCTTACTCTCGATCCTGTGTTTTCCCTTTTCCTGATGTGCCTCTTGCACATCACATTGCGCTATGGCTGAAATATTGCCCCTTGCAATTTTAAAACCATTTCACTCACTTGTAAACTGCATCAGTCCACTAGGTACCTGGTAGGAGAGAGATGGTAATGTGATGTGTACCTTATAGCCCCTAACATTGCAGATTAGGCTGTATTCTCCTGGAGAAATGTTGTAAATTGTTCCAATGACCAGGGTAATAATGTGAAGTATCACACTGAGCATGCACCTAGTGTGTGAAATTTAGTGCAATATAAGTATCTGCGTGCATCACATTGCATTACATTCAGTGACAGTTTAAGAAATGATCAAATACACCATTATTTTACATTTACGTAAAGGGCGTGGGATGGCGCAACGGTTAGCGAGTCGGCTCAGCAATCTGCCAGCCTTGGTTGTGGTTCGAGTCCCACCAAGGCACCTCTCCTTCAGCCAGAGAGACAGCCCTGACACCAACATGGTGTTGATGAGACCGTGGCGATGTGGCTGAAAGATTGCCGAAAACCACGTGAAACTCAAAATCACTCACTCACATTCACTCACATTTCCGTGAAAAGTAGCTATTCTGCTATTGTTTGCACTTTAGTCCCATTCAGGATTTGAACCCACACCCTCAGGTCAGGCACCCATCAACAGGACTCAATCACAGACAGTGGCATATAACTACTTTTCAAGAAAATGTAATCCCAAATAAAGCAAATAATGTTGAAATTGCATTATAGCTGAAAAATTGTGCCATACATTATTAGGTTCTCAACACAATAGAGAAAAATTTGGTAGTCTGTTTTGCTCTTTTCATGGAGTCTGAAATGTACATCCTTGGAAGTGAGCCATACTGAAATTGACAATCTGTTTATGGTGGTAATTAACTGTCCTATGCAGGACATCTGTGACTGTGCACGAGGCAAACAAGAATGAAATGCTTCATAAAGCCGTGTAAATGTCAAGAGAGGTAGATGTTGATTGATACATGCTTTGTGCAGCTCCAGGTAGAGTCTAGCTCCTGCCACGGGGACAACCAGCTGTTTCAGTCCTACACCATTGATTATAGCACTAAGTGATACATGGACATTGTACCCAGTTACCTGTGACACCAAATGTGGTACAGTAAAACTCCTAAAATGTCGAACTTCCTAAATTTCAAATTTTTTACTTACATTGTGATGGCATTTTCCAAATGAATGAAAATGATGCATTCTAAAAATTCGAACACATCTCAAAGTCATTTTTTTTTTTCACTTCTAAATTTTAGAAGTTTTACCGCAGTCCTGTGGTTGACTATGGAATTTGATGGAGACTTAAGTCAGTCTAGATTAAGATAAGTAAGTCTTGGCTAGGCGATTCCTTTATAAGCCAGTCTCTTGCAAGAACATGTAAGAAGATTAAAATAATTCATGGACTAATTTTAGGTTCGTGAATGTGGTTAAAGATCGTGTATAGGGTAGCACAGTTGGTAGTGTGTCACTGGAGGAAAGCAGCAAAATAAGATAATACTTTATTACCTGTAAAAAGGAATTTGTTTTAGTTAGAGAGATGCTAAAAAATACTGAAAACACATTTTCGACATAAGATGAAAAACACCATTAAGTTATATAAAACACAGGAGAGTAAACAATATACACATATATGTTTAAAATATACAGACTTTCCCATAACACATAAAATGAAGAGACATAAATTGTTTTCAACATGGCTGCAAGAGATTAAAAAGATTAAAACGAACAACTACAGCATACAAACACTTTAAGCTGGGCATTGTATTGAGTCAGTGTTAAATGGGAAGATCACTTGTATATTTTACTTATCCAATGACATTTACTCACGTAACTGATCGAAGGGACCTTGAAAAACATTTTACCTATCCAGAGTTTTTACTTAAGCGATTTTACTTATCGGTATCAAAATAATGATAACTTAAGAAGAAACAAGCTAGGACCACAGAAACTGTTTTACTTATCCGGATTTTTTACTCATCCAGATTTTTTACTTATCCTGATTTTACTGTAGATTTAGTTCAGCCCAGAGAGACAGGAGCCCGGACACCGACGTGATGTTGATGAGACCATGGTGATGTGGCTGAAAGATTACCGAAAACCGCGTAAAGCCCCAAATCACTCACTCACTGTAGATTTAGCTTCATTCATACAATTTTATGACGACATGATTGAAGATCACATCCTTTCTACTCATATTTATAATTCTGCTAATTACTAAATTTGAAAAGGTTTGATTTCTGAACAAATAATTTTTGTTTGACAGGGGATGTCATCATTTTGCAATGATTAATTGCAGTAATTAAAACCGAGAATTCCAATAAAAGTTTCATGAAAAAAGATGGGTCTGGAAACAAAGAAATATTGCTTGGTACAAACTGTGTTAACATTTGATAGAGATTAATAATACTATGCTAATTTTCCACACTTTGATGAGACTAACAAATTGACCTTCATGAGCGACGTTGGAAGATCAAAAGTTTTTATGCTTTTTTGAAGTACTTTGTCATTGATTGATCAGCATTCTGCTGAGATAGTTAACAATTAACATAAAGAAAGCGCCCGCTGATGAAAGCTCTGTTAGTATGGTGTACGTTCACTCCCGAGAGTTTACGGTGCACAGAATAGTGATGTAATGAACAGATTGCATCCTTTAATTGTGTTTAAATTGTTGAAAGTCGTGTTCGAGGAATTCAGCGTTAATTACGCCAGATCTTGATTTGCTGAACTGATTATGTGTCCACGGTTCCCCTTCATGTTTCAGAACTGCGTCCGTACTTGGCACTCGTGTAAATTGGAATCGGCAGCATTCCTGATCTGAATTTATTAAATGCTCCATCATACAGAATCATTTAGAATTGGAAGAGGAAAATCATGCTGTATCTGAATACACACATGGGCCACGGAACTTTTTTCAAGGTTGGGACTAAGTTCCCCACCTCACTTTTGACAATATACATGATTTTTTGTGTATTAATACTTAATGTGTTTTGAAGTAGATCTGCATGTCTGCTTCAAATGTCATGTCATGAGAGTCTCCATAGGACCCTTGTGTCCAGTGCCACAGGAACAAATTCCATAGTTGGTGGGGGATGGGGAGGTTGATCTCGACTGGATGTGAAAAGCAGGGGTGAGGGGTTACCATCATCTGATGTAAACACTGCTGTCGCCTGATACCAGTATGTCTACTTGCAATACAGAACAGGTGGTGCCAGAAATTTCTTGGGGGGGGGGATGACCCCACATTCGATGGTGAGGGTGGGGGTGGGGGTGGAAGGCACAACATTGTTGGGTGGATAGGTTCACATTTTCACCTAAAATCCAGTTTAAATTAGATCAGATTGAAAGAGGTCAAATTTTATATTGTAGTTAAAATAAAAACTGAGAAAACTATAAAATCATAAAAATAAAGATTAACAATTTAATGCCTTAATCGGTTTTTTTTTAGTAATATTGAAATAGAAGCCTTTAAGCTTTAAATTTTCCCTCCAAAATACCTGTAAAGTGATCAATAGTGCAGTGCCCTCGGGTCAAAAGATATATAATATTGTACCTATTTGCCAAGGCAGACAGAATCTATTTATAACATTAATACCCTCAAGGTTCACTGATGTAAGTATATGTAGATAGACTAAAAGTCTGTTAATGTTTTAATCCCATTAATGATGACGTCTTAACCAGATGACCTTGGGCTTGACTCAAGGGCAAATTTCAGAGCCTGGGACAAAGCAATAAATGTTAATGGTAATTGATATAAACTAGACTCCAGGACATAAACTTGTCAGTTTAATGTTAGTTGGTGTGTGAAGGGCTATTTATCATTAAATCAAGGCCTCTCATCATGTAAAGGATGATAATGGATAATTGACATTAACAGACTCTGATAAAATAAATCTTTAGATGTATGTAGATTAAGTGTCTGGCACATGTTAATTTAAGCAAATACTTGGTCTCTTTAATGACTCATAAAGATGTGTTTAAGTCTACATTAAGTAAGTTTATGGAGGTTTTATTGATTTTGCTGACCACACCACATTGTTTGAAAAGCCCATGCACTTAAGCGTAGTAAGTGTTCAGTTTCTTTCAACTTGGTAGGGGGTGTGGGATGGCACATTGGTTAGCGCATCGGCCCAGCAATCTGCTAGCCTTGGCAGTTGTGGTTCGAGTCCCACCAGGGCACCTGTCGTTCCACCCAGAGAAACAGGAGCCCTGACACCAACGTGGTGTGGTGTTGGTAATGTGGCTGAAAGATTGACAAAATCCATGTAAAAATTAAACCCCAAATCACTCGCCCACCCTGTGGGGTTCCCGGGGGTGTCGCTCTGACACTAGGAGGAATAGGACCCATGTATCCTCATGCTTGACGTAAGAGCCGTCTTAAATGAGGATCTTTTGCTTTCACTTTCGTACTATCAATCCTGTGTTGTCCCTTTCTTGATGTGCCTCTTGGACATCACATTGCATTATGGCTGCAATATTGCTCCCTGCAATGTAAAAATCGATTTCAACTCAACTCAAGTACTGCTACTTATCGGGGTGCCTGGGAGATATGTCATCTTCTGATGACTCTTGTTTACTTACCAGCTTCAGGACTGGACTTACTGTTAATTAGCTTTGACTCATGAAAATAAGTAGCTGTAAGGCAGCACTTACAAGGAGCTGAGTGTAGTGCTGTAGGAACACATTTAATAGTGGGCTAATCTCGACTGTGGACGTGAAAAACAGGGGGTGACCATCATCTGTTGTCGCCTTCTGCGAGTATGTCTTATATCTACTTACAATACAGCAGAGAAGTGGGACCAGGCTCCACCTCTGCCCAACTTCGCCTATATTGTATCAAAGTTTAAATTTCTTCTTTAAGGCAGTTCCTGTATTTTTCTCTCTTCAAAACCTGACTGTCATCATGAAGTGGACAGGTGAACTCGCAATAAATCGACAGGTGAGGGACCCATCTTCTATTGGGCTTGGGTGGTCAACCTTTCTCTGAGGGTTTACTGAAGAATGTACCATCGATTTCCAAATGCTTTCTGAATATGAGCCAAATGCATTTATTTTCAAGTGTAACACTATCAAAGGTTTACAAATATTTTCAAGATTCTTTCGGAAAGTTCAGAATGCATAATTTTCTTTTTATGGCATGGGGGTCTCAAACTATGACTATTCAAGAGGTTGTAAAAACAGACAAACATGCTAAATCTTTTGTATAATTATTATTTTTTGGTACGTACATGATTTTATGTATATTCATCATTCCATACGTTGTTTTTTGAAAAGAAAACACTGAATTTGACCACATATCCAACTGAAGAGAGCACAAGATGTGCCCAGTAAGTCTGACATGAGTTGGTGACATTAACCGGCACAAGATGTGCCCAGTAAGTCTGACATGAGTTGGTGACATTAACCTGATGTGGCTGAAATATTGTCAAAAGTCACGTCATAAGACACTCATTCACAGATGGGCGCCATGTATGAAAAGATGTTGTGAGGAGCCAAGCTTGTAAAATGTTTTTCAGATTTGTGTATGCCATTACTTATAATATGTTTTTCAGATGACCAATCTATTTGTGTATCCAATTACTTGTAATATGTTTTTCAGATGACCAGTCTATTTGTTTATGCTATGCTGATGCTTCTGGCTGTTTCATCTGTTGCTGTAGTCAACACTGATCCCCAGGTTTGTCATACCTTGTTCACATTGACTTGAAATGAGGTTCCTAGAAAGTCATCATTGAATGTCTGGGATATTTCTGAACTAATTTGCGTTTGACACCGACAAACGTCAGGGCATGGGTCAAGGTACTTGACTCCACTTGTCCCAGTCGGCCAAGCTGTAAATGGGTATTGGAGCCGCACTGTGGCGTCAACCACCCATAAGGTTCAACAACAGATTTCATGTATTCCAGATAATAAAGAATTATTATTATTAATCTAGTATGGATCAGCACCTCAAAGACACATAAGGAAATGATTGCCTGTGTATAAATTATACTGTACTCCTGTAAGACGGTATGAATAAACTAAGCATTGTGTTCAGTAATATAATTGTAAATTTTAAGAAGAGGAGCGTTTTCAATCCATCATTTTCAATCTTTTGACTTTTGAAGATCAAATACAGAAAATTGTATAGTAAAGAGTCCTCGAACCCCGGATGAAACTGTAATTTTGCATGTTGGGCCCTCCCTTTCCCAAATCCTGGATCTGCCCCTGTTGTTGATCAACAGATGGAAATCATGACATGCCACCAGGGGTGTTGCAAAAGGGAGGGCGGCATTCCTCATCCCCAATCAAGAAATTCCTGGTGCCACTCATGGGTGACACTCATGAAACTGTTGTGATGTAGTTGAAAGATTGTTGCAGTTTTCAAGGCATATTAAGTTCAATTCTTTCATTCACTTTTCAAATGTATATGTGTATGTGACCGAAATCCTGCAACTCAAACGGCCTTTTGATTATCTAAAAGCAGCTACAACAAAACCAGTCACACCTGTAGATTTATATTTACGAGTTATTTGTCGTAGTATTGGAGGGGAAGTATGGACTTTTTAGTAGTCGATATTGTGATAAATCAATACAGGTGACCGAAGCCTGAATACAGGCAGCTCAGTAGAAAAGAAGGAAGTAGGCTACAGTTAAAGGTATAAGGGTTAACATTACATGTCACTTCTCCAAGGGTGGCACCAGCGGGAATTCAGGGAGGGCCATAGACTATCATCAAGTCCCAGTGACTGTGATTATACTAGAATGCCCCCTGTTTAAAATGATATCCCTTTACTTAGCCTGCCAGCCAAGGTCACAGCATGGATAGGGTGATATGTAATACCGATACACATACCAATTTACAATTAATAACACGATAGCGATTAAAAGTGACTTTGGGACTTGAGAAAAGTCTAGGAGGGCTATATAGCAATTGGTTCGGGAAATTTCAGAGAAAGTGTGTGTATTTTGTTATTTTATTTGAAAATTTGTGTATCCATCGGGGAATTCAGACTCTCATCTCATCTCCCTCGTCGGGGATCTCATCTCCCTCATCGGGGAATCACCCTCGTCGGGTATCTCATCTCCCTCGTCGGGTATCTCATCACCCTCGTCGGGGATCTCATCTCCCTCGTCGGGGATCTCATCTCCCTCGTCGGGAAATTCCTGGTGCCACGCCTGTACTTCTCTGTTTCAAGTGTGGGGTTTTCAGGGGGTGACATCTGGTGTCACTTAGGAAGAATTGGGACTCAGTAACCCAATGCTTGTCAAAAAAGTCGACTAAAATGGGATCTTTTCTTTCACTTTCCTTTGTTTCACTTTTTTTGGTGATCTTTTTCCCTCAATGTGCCATCACACTGTGTTATAGCGTAAATCTTGACCATGCAACATAAAACGTCTTCCCCGTCTCGACTATTTCAAGCTTCCTCAAGTATTCTGAGGTCTTGTCTTGAACACCTTGTTTGATTTTTCAGTTCAGTGCTGAGGGATACTTTTGGATGGTCGTACATGTTATTAGCACTGGTATGTATGCATATCCAGCATTCCACCTGTCTGCTTCTTCACTTTATACTTCTCTGTTTAAAGGGACATTTTTATTGTCAAGAACATTTCTGAAGCCTTACAATGTTCAAGATATATACCATAAGAAGTTTAGTCCAGGCACACAAACGATATTCCAGCTCCCTTATATCCAAAGCCTTGCCAGAGTAACCAATGTAACATGAGTGTAAAGTTGAGAAAGATAATATTGTCAGACTCTATCTGCATGAACTTCTTTGTTTATGATTCTAATCACTCCGGTTCTGTTCTTCAGGTCTTTTGGAAGTGTACACAACTTTTGTCAGTACCAGATTGAAATTGAGGTAACATTATTTTTAAAGAAACTGTTTGTATGAGGATACATTAATTGCAGGCCTATACATATAGCGGTATATAATATATTGTGCAAAAGTAGGGCCTGTGTTGCAATAGTGGATGTAGTGTTGTGTATGCTGTAGACACCGACTGAACCAACATTGCTCTATTCCACTGATTGGATGCGAATGCAGGTCACCAGGTCAATTGTATGAGTCCTGTCTGTACAGCTGAGTTTAGAATGAGTCCTGTCTGTACAGCTGAGTTTAGAATGAGTCCTGTCTGTACAGCTGAGTTTAGAATGAGTCCTGTCTGTAC
>JAUELE010243738.1:0-11228 GCA_031471655.1 Diodora aspera | reverse complement strand
TACAGCACGGTATTATATTACTCTTTCAACAGAAAGACAAGCTCTGAACATCGATTGGCGTACCTGCAACTTTGATTATGTCCCTTTAAAGCTGTACATGTCCTAAAATCACTCCTAGATTGTGTTGAGAAATATGGACAAATGTTTTATCACATTGGTTTTAAAATTAACCGAGTCGCTTAGATTGATCTTAACTAAGATTGCTTTGTGAAACTCAGGCCCTCTACTGTATGCTGGTTAGCCGAGAGCAGTTCAATCGTTGTAACAGTCTCTTGATACACTTCACATGATGGAGCGTGTTGAAAGACTTGCCGGCTCTCGTCGTCTCAGCTGGTGTGCAATGTCAAAAACCCATGGCCAGTCACACTTCCCTTACCTCCTGCTGGACTAAACTCATGCTGGGATGCGTGTCTATGGTTGCACTAAAACCTTTAACTCTTTCAACACTGCAGCTCTGTTTTCTGGGCGCAGCCCTTTCCCATTTCGAGTTATTTAGTGTCGAAAGAGTTGATGTGACAATCAACCAGTGAAAAACACTCGGCAATAAAAGTTGAACAAGTCACATAAGAACAAGTTAACTTTCATATCTTTCTTGTCATTTTAGTCGCAGATGTTTACAAAGAAATCATGCATACAATTGCGTATATTATAAATAAGTAGACTAGATCTAGTACACCAAGTGCAGTAGCCTACTGATGATCGGGTTAGCCTATCTGTGTACAAAGTTCTGTATATTTTTCACATGAAATCACTTACAGGTGCATTAGTGTCGTCCTGAGGGTGATTGGTTTGAGGCGTGACACCCTCTCCTGGAACCACTGCATCTTCCTCGTCAGATGACGAAGCCAACCGTCTTTTCTTACAAGCCGAACCATGGCTTCCAACCACTTCGTTCAACTCATCGCTCCCGCTGTCAGCCATAACTGTCGTACTCTAATAGCGATCTGCTAGATTTCATGACTCGACATTGGTAGTATAAATAACTGGATCACCCGTAGAGATTGCTTCTAAAGGCAGGTCGGGGCAAGACGAGCTGTCCAAGGACTAATAAATCAAATGTAGTTTTACCGTCCTGACAACTCACTTCCAGACGACCTACTGTGCACGTCTCCGTGGCTGTCTGGTTCCATGGCAGCTTACGACAATTATTGCACCTTCACAAACGTCACGGTCTGTTGCATTCTAGGTGTCAACATCACCTTTAAAAACTGCTCTCACAAAAATTCCGCTGAGTGTTTTCTATTTTGTACCCTTTTCTTCAGTAAATATGAATAACCTGTGCTTAAAGGAACATGATCAGAGATGAAGGTACGCCAATCTATGTTCAGAGCTTGTCTTTCTGTTCATCTGGTAATAATATTATAATACTTTGCTGTATCTTTTTCCCATTTTTTACGTCTTCGTCCAACGCTAAAAATAGATTGCGCATTGCATTTCGAAGAATGTAAGCAAATATGGAACTGGCTAAAACAGTGATACTCCATAACAATGACATGCGATTGGACGAAACCGTCACAATTAGACGCAAAGGGGATAGATATTTGGTCCAAACAGTGACACTTTTTGGATACAACGTTGACAACAAAAGATATATATATCCATCACATCGATCATTACACTGAATTGTCCATAGATTTTTGCCAAGTTTGGCGTGTCACCGTTTTGGTATGTCACCGTTTAGCTAATTCCGTAAAACAATGTCGTCTGCAACACAAAGGTGAGCGTCAATGCATTTCCGTCGTTCTGTTTCCCTCGATAAAAGGTATCTAATCATCCATGAGAAGTCTTCCAATGTCAGGTTTACATTCGCCAAAGATTCTTTGTTACAATAAGAGCAAATTGAGCATATTTGAGGTTTGTGACCGATTAACCAGACACAACTTTGATTATGTCCCTTTAAGTTACACAATTCGAGTTTGGAAAGAGTTCCTTTCGTTTCCTCCACCTTCAAGTTCCGTTTACTGATGTGTATTTCTTGGTGAAAAAAGAAACTTTATAGCCAAGAAAGTATATCTGTAAGGTAGAAACACTACCATCTGACCATTACCCTTAGCAGAGAGCTGTTCGGTCGTGAAACAGCCATGGACATACTCCCTACACAGCCAAGAACATGAGCTTCTTAGTTGCTATCTTGAAATTTGGCCTATGCTATATGATATGGTTGCCTTTTTCAAATATTTATTAAAAATAGGTAAAAATACTTTGATGAGTTCCCTTAAAAAATACTGTCATACATCATTCCTGAATCATTTCGTGACCTGCCTGTCATATTTTATAGTCAAAATCTTCATATAGTTATCCTCTCTGAAAGCGGCAAATTTGAACTTCTCGCCGCCGAAAGCCGCCATGTTTTTTCTATTTGCATTCGGAAAAGAAATATAATGTAAACCACATATCACACCGTGGATAATGTAAGACCAGTGGTTGCTAAAAATAGATTTAAGGAAATAAGAAATAACCCTTTCACATCTGAGCATTTACTTTTAGAAATTCAAACACATGTTTACTTGTTCGTTTGTGACATTTCTGATATAACTCTGTGGATTAAAAATATGTGATTCATCAGTACTGATTCAGATGGTCCCTGGGACCGACCAACTCCGGTTTTACTGGTCCACAGATATTTATATTGGTCTACAGTCTGTATTTTTGTGTTCAGGTTCGCATCACAGTTTGCTTGTCAATTTCGGCATATTGTTAATCAATTTGTCATTAAATGATGATCAATTTGTACAAAATGCTAATTAGTTTCAGAGGTGCAAAACTGATAATAAAAAATTTCAAAACAAAAAATACCTTGGTCTAGGACTTGTAATTTTCTATAAACATAAAAACTACTTGTGAAAAATTTTCAGGGGTGTGAAAATACTATGCCCGACTCGTCCGACTCGGGAAATTTTGAATACGGACAAGTTAATTTTTTTACGCTGGTCGTCCGCAGACAAGTAGAAAATTTTAGTAACGTTTTAAAATAAATCAACGAAACTGTGCATACTGCGAATATTAAATCCCTCGCGAGTGTCAATGTGTCCTCTCGATGTGCAAGCGTGGTTAAATTCGTGGAAGCTGATATAAAAATAGTACACTTCTTGGAATTAGAAGCAAAGCGGAAATGCCCAGCATTGTGATACTGCTTTAAATTAATGCACGGCGCTATACGGACCTTTCCTTTTCACCTTGCTGTCATCCACGTTTTGAAAACCATTGGCACATCAATTGTCTTTATCACAGCATTTAGGTTGCTCGATTTAAACACAGTTAAAGGTTGAGATGTGGTTTTCTGCTTTATTTAAGCTGTTTAAATTTGGACAAGTGGAGTTAGGCTGTGGACAAGTAGATTTTGGCTGTTTACTTGTCCGTGAACAAGTGAAGAAAATTGGTATTTCCACAACCCTGATTTTCCAGAATTGTCAACGTTTTCTGCTTTCAGATTTGTGGTTTTGGTTTTTGCATGCATTGTGGAAAACACATACTGATATTTGTTTGTGCACACATGTCTTGACCTATTTATCTTTCTTGCAGGATAACTCCATTATGAAATATGAGGGCAAGATGTTTTGTGGTGTTGATCGCATTATGGAAAAACTGATGGTAATGTGGTGACGTTTTTCATTACTTTCTTGACTCGCATTACAGATTGTCTAGTGTCTCAGGGTCTCCTATCAGGGGCTGGAAAATCCCATTGCGTAGCACCCGGGTCCAGTAAGAAACTGAAGTCGGGCAAGTAAAATTGTCAATTTAACAACATGCCTGTGGTCAAGTGCACTATGGCATCCATCCCCAAGCCTCTTCCAACTAGTGTAAAAGGGACAGAATCAAAGTTACATTTCAAACACCAAACAAATGTCATATATAGGTCTTTTTATAACAAATTTTTTTTTTCGCAAATAGCAATGGCATTGTGGACCATAATCTACACTTTCTCAAACGCAAATCATACTGACCTCCATTTGTTGACTGCATGTCATCAGCCTGATGCTGGGCCACCACTGAACATCAGGGACAGAAATAAGCGCTAGCCCTAACCAAATACCAATCCCGGCTGGCTAGTTGAACATTTTGCCCCCTTTTAATAATAATGTACACGTCATTCATCGTCGTAACAGTTCATATTTCACAATAGCGTTTTGACATTCACTTTTACACTTTAGAATGTTTGGGTTGTTTTCCATGGCCAGTACATTATCTCAGCCGATCAGGACACACGTTACATTCATGTGTCTCCTGGTAATGACTGCCCCCATGAAAACATCATGGAGAGAGTTCTCACAAATTATCAGCCCCCGGATGCTAAAAAACCCAAAGATACTGCGGTGGGGCTGAATGCACTTATGAAAAAGAAAAGAAGAAACTGCACTCAAAGCAGTCAATGATCTACTATTTTTGTGTTTTTATGTGTTAGATGAATGGTCAACTGAAAAATGTGTAGCAAATAATGTTTTATTCACAAAGTAACAATTTCTTGTTTATGAGTGTGAGCTAGTTAAGTTCAAGACTGACTAGCCGACTGGCTAGCTGAGCTTTTGCTCTTATTTCTGACCCTGCACATTCACTATGTTCTACAATGTAGTGAATGTGCAGTTGTGAACGGGAACCAGGTTGTGATGTCATTAGAATGTGTGTGTCGATGCAAGATCTATTTATAACCCTAGTCATCCTGGGGAATCCCTTTTGTTTATCGCCTAAATCTGCGTTAATCTTGGCGTTAAAAAAAAAAGACCCAAGAAAGATGTGTTGTATAGAACAACTCGAAGAATTATAGAAAAACAAAGTCCAAATCTGCTAAATATAGACAACCAATGAAATGTCGAAGTCACTGCATGAGAAGTAACTCTTGATAAATTTTAAACACATGTCTTTACTTCGCCAAGTGTTAGGAGAGACGGACCACATGATTGGACGCATTAGCTTTCTCTATGGAAGCTTCACTGATTGGTCAAAACGCCAGCCTTGAGACGATCGTCATGAATAGGAGTACATCCAGGGTATACAACGGACGTTGGCTGAGTCATTATGCCCTGGATTTCGAGGATGATGAATGAACAACTTTTGTTGCATTTTTGTTTCAGGGTTTACCACAACTCATGGCGCGGCGGCCATCTACAATTGATGTTGACCAAGTTGATAATCGCCTTGTTATAATTGTTAGTGGACAAATGAAGGTAGGCACATAGTTGTTTTTTTGAATGAGCAATCTTTGAATCTACAAAATCTGACAAATGAATGGAAGTAATATTAGGGTGATATTTATTGATTAATTTTTCCATGAATGTTTATTCTTCTGTTTTCGCTGTGGTCCTAATCTTCTTGGGTGGAACCTGCATGATCTACGTTGAGTTTTCTGTGTCTCTGTTTGTTTGTTTTTTAACGTGACGTTCAGTCAATTTTTTTTTCGACTCTATCGTCACGGTGGTTACAGGGGGCTCCCCTCTTCAGGAAATATGACAGTGACCCGGGCAGGATTCGAACTCGGAACCTTTTGATTGCGAGTCCAGTGCGGTAATCACTGCGCCAACCCCGCTCTGGGCGTGCTTTACTTTGTATGCTTGTTACCTCCCTTTGTTGCGTGAGCACAAGCCACCCCACTAAGTCAAATTGATATAGCAGAAACATTGCTGAATGCAGTGTTAACTTCAAATCACTGGCTCTCTGCTATGAATTGACGATTATTTCAATGAAGAGGTTTTTTGTTAGGATTCAAGAATATGATTGTCTGATGTGCGGTGATGTTCACCGAAAAACATTCTCTTTTTTGGGTGGTTGAATATCTTGGAATGCCAACTCTGTGAGATCTTAGAAACACCAAGAAAGTACAGAAACTCAGTATATATCTGTTCTTACCACAGAAGTCCACTTAAATAGCAACATTTGCTTTTACATCACTCATTTCGGAATTGTGTCTGTTTCTTTTTGGGGCTGTTATCTACCTTGGTATGCCTTTTGCATGTAATCTCATTCATCAGCTATTTGTGAAATGCAAGAATTCTTATCCAAGGGTCTCACTACTTATGTTATGAACACATCAATGTAGGTTCAGCCTGACTTTCTATGACTGAAGGGCACGAGATGGCACAGTTGTTGGGGTGTCAACCCAGTGATCTGGCCAGCCTTGATAATCAATGTTCAAATCCTGCCCAGGAACTCAGATTTGAACCCAGATATTGGGGCCTCACACCGATGTGACATTGGTGACAGTGGTGATATGGCTGAAAGATTGCTGAAGGCAATGTAAAATCAAGAATCACTCACAGTATTACTGCCCACTGTGATATTTAAACGTCATTCCTGGGCTGTTCATCAGCCTTGACTGAAGTGAGCTCAAACCTTTTCTAAGTCGCCAGATTAATTTCGTTGAGTCTTGTTGATATCGTGGAGAGATCACTGAAGATCATGTTTCAGTCAACTTGTGACTCTGCCAAAGCCTTTGTCAAATTCCCTGGATTCACTCCATGCTGAACATCATCCCCACGCCTAGGCCAAATCATGCGGCACTTAACACTCACTCAATTTTTTTGTTTTTTTGTTATTGTTTAACGTGACTTCCATTCAATTATTTTCGACGATATTGTCACGGTGGTTACATGGGGGCTCCCCTCTCCAGGAAATACGACAGTGACCTGGGCGGGATTCGAACTCGGAACCTTCCGGTTGCGAGTCGAGTGCGCTAACACTCACTCAATACATCTGCCAAGAGTTACTTCCCTTGCGAACTGCCTCTTATTTTATTATGTGATGATGGGTGCTGAATGGCATAGACCCCGTGGGGCTTCCGGGTAGTGACATGGTGTCACTGAGATAGAATAGGGCCCCAGTAACCCAATGCTTGTCGTACAAAGCGACAAAAATTGGGATCTTTTGCTCTCACTTTCCTTTCTATTGATCTTTTTTATGAACTGTCATTTCGCTCGATGTGCACCTTGTACATCATGTTGCGCTATGGCTGATATATTGCCCTTGCAACGTAAAACATAATTTTGATGAGCAGCCGAATGGCACAGTGGCAAGCGACTCAGCCCAGAAGCTTGTCAGCCTTGGCGGTTTGGTTCGAATCGTGCCCAGGTACCTCTCTTTCAACCCACAGAGTAAATCCAGGGTATTTGACGAAGGCTTTGACCTAGACTCGGAGTCAGCTGACTATCTTTTCTCTTCTTCTTTCAGACTGACCCAGAAAACGAACACTTGTTACCTTTCAACCACACATTCATCCTTGGTCAAGAAGGACAAGATATATTTGTGGTGAAGGAGTTTTTTCGACTTGCACTTCATGACATTTAAATTCTCAAAACTGTGTTTGAACTTTGTCGGTATGCCTTTTTAAAATATGTTGAAGTAAACATTGCGAGGGACATGCTTCTCCATATCCCAAGACCTTTCATGTGAGCAGTGCCAGCAAAGTAAACCTTTCTGACCTGACTTCATCAATTGAATTGTCGACATCAGCAAAGATCACGACAAGTCATCGACAGCTTTGCCAACCAGAGTGTTGTGACCAAATTCTGTTTGTACATCCTCCATCCATGTAAATTGGGCTTTCTCATATCCAAGATTTGTGAAACAAGTTCACAGGTTTTAGTCAAGCTTGAAAATAATGTTTGGTTAGCATCTGTAAATTTCTAAACTCATGTACCTCCGTTTGGCTTGCTACCAGTTACGTCAGCTTTGATTGGCTTTTGTACACTGCTTTCAATGGTTTTGTTTGTATTGTGTGAAGACCAGAAATCAATACAGCTTACTCCTTCAAAAGCAATACTTAAAAAGTATTAAGAACATCACTGTAAATACATACTGTATGACGGTAATTCAAGAATAGTTTAATATGTTTGCTGTTAATGATTGCGTGACTCATGTGGGTAGGTGCATGTACATTGTAGTTGTCATTTATATGTTCAGTGCTTCAAGAAATGTCGCAAGCTTGTTATTTTAAATCAGATGGAGAGTTGTTAATTTTTAGAGTTTATAGCACATTCTGATACCTCAATGATTTGGGAAGAAATTGGGTTGTTGAATAAACATTTGTACATTTGCTTACTAAAATGTATTGGTTTTCAAATTAGCAGCACTCCGGGAAGTATTTGTAAACCAGAGCATTGCTGCCTTTGGGTTCACGACAGATGTGAATGTGTTGAACATTATAGAAAACCTGTCAAAACATCTGGGGGAAATATGGCATAGCTAAGTAAATTATGGTGAACTCGCAATTTAATAGAGAGGAGGGGTGGGGCACTGCACTTGAGTCGGGTCAAGGGCAGAACCCTGGCAGGGACACAGAAGAGGAGGGAAGGTGTTATTTTGGAGAAAATCTGGTCATTTTACTGCATTTGTTTTGCTGGTATGTTTGTCCCTGAGAGCTATCCCAAACGGGTACGTTTCGATGACTAACTGAAGTGTGCACACACCAATTTTGATGTAAATGAAGTTGTGCCAGTCCATGCATGTTGAGTCTGAAACCAGAGAATTACACAAAGGTTTCTACATAATCTTATCACCTTGATGAATTTTGTTTTGTGTTTTTGTTGACCTTGTAGTGATTTGATGCAATAGCTGTCCCAAAACCTCCCACTATTATACCGTATCAAGTTACGATGGTCGTTATTTGAGGCCGAGTCAAATTACTGGTATTGAACAAAGCTTCGTTGCTTCTTAACTGTTGATTGTTTAGGTCTGCCCAACTGTAACAGATCATACAGTTGTATTAAAATGTATTTTTTAACTTCTTTGTAAGTGTTGTTTTTCTTGTTTCCATCATTGACAATCTTGACACAATTCGGCTTCCCTTGGGCAAGCGGATTAAACACCTCATGCGGCATCGCAGCAAAACCAGCCTGTCTGAGGCAAAGCAAATGCGAGAAGAAAACTGGTTTGGAGATTACTTTTAAGGAAAGATAACTCTGAATTATTGTTGCTTTGTGCCTTCATGTGATGGTATTCAGGGAAGCGATGTTATTTATGCCCCAAAATCATACAATGACAGATGTAACAGATAAGTATTTTGTAACAATTAAATAACATTTGGTCTGGGAAACTTGCTGCTGGCACCAAATCAACCCAAAAAATGTCATGAAAATTTGAGGTGTGAGCTGAGATTGCACCATTTTGGATTATACTCCAGTTCTTTCATGAACTGTTGTGTCCCTTGGCGAGGCATTTTGGAATAACTGTCCAAGGCACTTTCAGATTGGGTGGGTGGGGGCAGTGACTGCTGGCGAAAAATTGCACAATGCACCCTAGTGAAAGAAAAAAAACCAAAAAACTAGGAGTAAAATTGCCCACTCAAAAGTTGAGCACCAAAATTTTATGTCATAAATGACATGAACATTACTGTTAAGCATCAGTTGCCACATGAAATCCAGTTACAATGTAAAATCTGTGTTTGTAAGACAGTAAGAGTAATACAGATAAAAATGAAGACATGAATCGAAATTTCATATGTTATTATTAAAGTTTTCATGCTGGTATTTTTTAACAAATTCAGTCGCGTAGAAAGTATGCTCCTGTACCATAAGCAGTCAACTGTTTATGATCACAAAGGTGATGAAACATTTGCAAACCATCTGTCCTTGTTCACACGAATGGGTGTCAGTATCGGGCATAACCCCCTCTCGCACGGATACAAGTTTAAACACACCTCCTCATGCTGGATATTAGTCGTCTGATTTGCATCTGATGAATACGATAAGATAAGATAAAATAAGATAAAACTTTATTACCCGTTAAAACAGGAACTCATCTTGTCGAATTGGAGAGATGCATTAAATAAGACTAAATATTGACATCGCTATAAATAAATAATTAAAAGAGTGATGCACCAATAACAATGACAGATAATAACAGTAAGGGCTAAGAAAAAGCGATAAAGTGCATATGTGTTAAGATTTCATACATAAAATGTATAATATAATAAAATTATATGGAATAGGGTTTCATAAATAGAGTGTGTAATATAATAAAATGATATGGGGTAAGGCTTCATAAATAAAATGTGTAATATAATATATATTCAATATTGCAATGGTGCATGTATCACTATTTTTCCATTTGCATGAATCTTACACTGAGAAATACTTGACATGTAACACGATATGCCGACACCGTAAAGTCTACTTCCTCAGTGAGAAAGATTTCTATTTCAAACGGTGAACACTATTTATCATAATGTATAGTATTCCAAACTTGATCTGTATGGTTGCAAGAAAAGCATAGTTGCAATTGCCCTGTCCGATATAATTATGTGGTTATCTACCCTGAAAATTGTCTCTCTTGAGTAGCTCTTTCTTTCAGCAAAACCGCAAAGAGTCTCGGCTTTGAACTTCCGGAGAGAATAATTATGGCTGATCCGTGCGAGGCGATGCGCAAAAGAGTAGACCTTCAACATATCGTCATTACTGTTACATTTGCAGTGACAGTGACTATCGAGGGAAACATGTTGACGGAAAGAAAATTAGTTTATAAAGATTTCAGATACTAAAAACAACTTGGCTTCTGCGAATTCGAATCGTCCGTCAAAACTTCAGCGAAAAGAATGTCGGATTGTGTTCAGTCCACTTCCGCAATGCTACTTTTGTTGTCGGCAAGACTTTACCGTCAGTATTTCGTTTAAGTGATGGCAAAGTCAAAATATTTGATATTGATCAAATAAATAAAAAGTCAACGCTACAAGCGAATAGTCAAACTGAACAATTGTGCTTCAAAGAACTGACCATTTCGTATATATGATCAAGTTCCTTAGATCTACGTGTTATCGATTGTTATGGTTTCAAATAATATGATAATAGATGTCAATAGATGTAAATATTTTTGGCAGTTAAAGGAACACATATCCTTTAATAAACGTTTATTAATTTGTAATCTTGTTCATGTTACTAGATTGCATTGTTTTAAAATATCTTTTTTAAAAACAATTAGCTAATGTAGATCTAAGTTCACTTCCAAAATACGACAGATGAACATGTTAACATAGCTAAGAAAACTTATTATTTTCTTTTCTCAGGTGACTCCAGAGGGTACTGAAGAACTTGTTGACAGCCTAAAGCATGACGAGTCTTTGTTGAATATCACCCCAGATTTTTAGTTTCGATTGATGGGATTATCTTAGTTTTCGTCCTTCTGATCAAGCATCCGCCTCCGATGCACTATCCCCAGACTAACATTTAGTCCCAGAAATATTAATATACAAAAATATAAAAAATACTAAAACCAAAAAGGAGCCCAGGGATATTCGTAATTAAAGC
>JAUELE010243727.1:0-11228 GCA_031471655.1 Diodora aspera | reverse complement strand
CGCTGTTAGAAGTGTCGGAAAACGCTCAGGATTCGAGCAGAAACGCTGTCCTACATAAAACAAATTTCATATTTATTCTTAGCTTTTCGGTTTAATTGGTAGAAATATTTTCGTTCTGGCAAGCAGCGCACTGCCCCCTTCCACACCCCCGCCCCCTGAAAATCTGGAGGTGCTCATAAGCCCATGCTCATATGTGCTTTCACACGAAGTGGTATGCTTTTAAAGCCCGGGTGAAATTATTATTAGCGGCCCGACAGCCATCCGAAAGTTGAAAAGTTAATTTCAATGCAGCCTTGGAAACTAAAGTATTTATCATGATCATCATTATTATTGTACTCTTCAAAAAAGAAACTTGACATTGGTGAACATGGAAATTTTCAAAAAGCTTAAGCAGTATATAATATCAGTGTGATGATCATTTAGTAAATGTGTGTCTGCTTATGCAAATCCTTAGACAAGTGCCCCATGTACTGCAACGTTATACTCGCCTTGTTAATGAATCATCAAAACGCAACATTCTTAAGAATACGTACGTACATCATGTTGTACTGTACTTACCCTAGCCAACACCTCTGTATGTGCGTTACAAGAGACCATGGCTAACACGTCGGATTCAGTCACTGCACACGAAGACAGTGTAGATGACGGAACAATGACAAGATTGAGTGAAGCTCAACGCAGTAACGATATTGGCTGAGTGACAGCAGGATGTTGCAAGACAATTTGGTGTGTCAATGCAGACGATTTCCGCACTTGCGGTCACGGGAAGTGTTCGTGATAGGGCAATGTCAGGTCGGCGTAGGGCAACGCCCAAGATCACTACGTCGTACTGCGACATCTGCACGATCGAACTACAACAGCAACATCTACGACTACACAAATCACCGGGCTACGGCGCATCTCAAATCATACTGTCTATAACCGGCTATCAGAGGCAGGTTTTTCACTCGAAGACCAGTGCGACGTAACGCTTTGACACGTCATCTTGCTGACCGTCTTCAGTGCCGCAAGCAGAGAGTGAGATGAGCATGCGCAAGATGGAGAACTGTTCTTTGGTCAGATGAGACCGTGTTCTCCTCACACAAGACGATGGGCGTACACGCGTTTACAGACGTCAGAATGAGCTTTACGTTGGAAACTGTATGCAGCAGGTGGATCGGTTTGGTGTAGGTAATATCATGGCGTGTGCAGGTATCCATCACGGGGAAAGCACGGCTTTTGTTCGTATTGCAGGTGCACAAATGTGAGTGCACAGATGCTATAGAGACGAAACGTTGTTCCACACATTAACGCAAACGGTGGACGTTTCCAACACGACAACGCCCGACCACATGTTGCACGTGCATGTCAGGAGTTTCTGCAGCAAACCTACGTATAGACATTACCTTAGCCTGCCTTAGCATTGCTTTTGGCACTTCAGCAAGAGTGGCTGAACATTCCCCAACGTGTTATTCAGCATGTGTTTGCTTCCATGGGTCGCCAAGCTGTGATTGATTCTCGTGGTGGCCATAACAGATACTGACATTGTGTCCATCTCGCTGTCGTCACCATTACATATCTGTGTACCGGATTCTGTCAGTTTATCAGCAATAATGAATCTCACATCTGTCCAGTGATCCCGTGACCGTGCTTTGGTTATATCAAATATACTGAGTTTGGCATTATGCACTTAATACCTATGTCAAGTGTCTTTTGTGGAACAGCATCTTGGCGGGCTTTAAGTTATAGAATCTCTTAGACGCATTCTTCTGCCTTTATTTGGGTCCAAATGAACTTTGTAACTAATCCAAATAAGAGATAATTAAAGAAAGGACGGAAGCCGCTGTAGAGGGAAACGATCACAGACCATCAGGTGAGGGTTCAGGGGCCGCTTAGACCCTGAAAGCTTTAGGGGTCATGAATCGTCGGAGATTTCTAGTGAAGAAATTGGAGGGGGTCAGCCCTTACTCCTTATAAAGTGAGGGAACTAGAATCCCCATTCTGCTACTGTGACAAAAATCAATCAATAGTGTAGTAATGGATTTCTGATGCAAATTAAAAGTTGTAGGGGAGTCTGCGGGCATCCTCCCATGGAATTGTTTTAATTCATAAAACCTCGGAGAAAAGCATGTTCGTGCTTCGACTGAGTGCAAATGAACTTTGTAACTGGTAAATAATGTCAGATAATTGGCAGTCTTCACTGAACATATAAAATGACTGTCAGAGACAGGTCGTAACGTCCATGGGTCCGCCCGGAGTGGGATATCAGATTAATGGGAATGTTTGCGCCTGAAGGGCGCCAAAACATTTCATGATACATTTAATATTATTATGGACTGAAAAGTAAAAGAATAAATGTATTGTTTTACCTGTGCAATCTATTTATTCTTTCTTTAGACTCATGCAAACTATTTATTTTCTCCAAAATCGTCTGCAAACTGTTTATTTTAAAAATCTTCAAGCCCCCTTCCCCTAAATCAAATGGTCGCTCCCCAAACGAAAAGATGTTTGGTCCAAAATCATCTCGGAAGGAAGATCACGATCTGTCACGTGGACGATTGATTTGTGCAGGGTAGCACTAAACCCTAAACTGTATATACTGACGTGCAAAAGAACGAATATAAAATGATTTCAATTGCATGTATTTCCCCTTACGCCTTTATGTCATAGTTGATTAAACGGACTTTTAGATTTCAATTAGTGAAATGTGATTGACATCATGTCATTGATAAAACTTACTTATCTTGAAGGGATATCTCTTGTATATCCACGCTATTTGTGAATTTAATCAGTAGTCTCTCAATACCGTAGTATAGTTTCTTTTGCTCGTCAGTATAACTGGTTAATCTGTACTACTCGATAAACTTAGTTTGTACATTGTTACGGTTACAATGACTGGCGTAGGAAACTAGCACCGGGCACCTGCGGCACCCAATTGTAGCTATTCGTCTCTTTCCGTGACCGGGCAGAGGACTCGTATGCCTCTCGTCGCCATTTTTGATAAGACCCACCTCAGTTAAGTGCAAAGCGAGTACAAGAAGAAACTGGTTTGAAAACTACTGTGAGAAATATAACTCTGAATTGTTGTTGCTTTGCGCCTTCGCTTGATAATCTTCGGGCAAAGGGATGTTAATTAATTAAAAAAAACAGTCAGTGGAACTATTTGGTCGTATCACCTGTGCGCCACGAATTCGCTTGGTAATACTCGGTTTAATCCGTAAAGGCCTAAATGAAATCGTACACCACCCATTCCGATTGTCATTCCTCCGTCATGCGTAAATTTCTCGCATGTCGGGTCTCGAGGGGCATAGGAGTCTTGTTCCTGGTCACGGAAAGAGACGAAAACCTACGATTGCTGCAACACCAGGAACCAATTTCTGTAGTATTATTATTGTTCTACGTGGGTTGTGTTGACTTGAACACGACGCCTCCAATAACATCGTCGTCCGAGTCGTGCTTCACCAGATCTGTTCCCGCCCGAAAATGTACTCAATTACGGGTTTTATACGCAACATATGTGCTGATTACTTTTGTCAGATGTGTATGTCGTATGTACGAGCCCCAAATATGGATAGTAAAGTATTTCAATATTCTATGAAAAGCTCAGGTGTTTTTTTCCTGACTGTTTTAATCTTCTGATGCTGCTTCTGGTCCAGAGTATTAATCACGGATCATAGCAACTTACGCCTTTTCCGCGAACAGATATCCTGGAAAACATATTATTGCTGTCCGACATTTGCCGAGGGAATCTACATGCGTGAAGTTTGTAGGACATTAAAGCTAACAGATGTGATCCCAATTTAGAATGTATACACGCGTGTAGGTTTTTCTGCTTTTGTTGTTGTTGCTGATGATCCGAGTGTCTCCGAACCAATGAGATTAAAGCGATGGTGTTTATGCTGTCGCTGTGGTCATCGGCGGCTTACAAAATAAAAATACTCATCATCTAGTAAAAGCAATTACTAAATTAATACTTAAACTTAAAAATCATAACCTTCATGTCAGCATAATCTGGATACCCTCCCATATAGGGATAACAGGTAATGAAATAGCAGATAATCTAGATAAACAGGCTACAACTCACGCAGAATATGACGCTACTTCTCCTTACACTAAAGGAGAACTACATAAATTGCCAAAAGACAACTTAAAAAAAAATGTTGATTCCTCATGGAAACAATCTGGTAAACATTTTAAATATTTTCAATTCCAAGAACAGTATCCAAAGGGGCCTCACACATATCACAATAAACGCAACAAGGACACAATTTTGTTTAGAATTAAAGCTGGTTATTCCAGAACCAATGACCACTTATATAAAATATAATGTTACAATAATCCGCAATGCGACCACTGCTCAGTTTAAGACTCTATTGATCATAGAATCTCGGAGTCCCCACAATATGCACTCCCAAGAAATCTCTTTCTCCATTACAAGGTTCAAAACCTTCAGCAATGTTTCATCTACACACAAACATTGTTTTGGCTAATTTAATTTCGTTTTAAATCTCAACTCCATTATCATCTTTAGTTAGCTCCCGCTAGCTCACATCGTACTTTTTATTATATGTAAATTATAATGTAAATACACAATCATTTCTTAGATAATTTTTTAAAACATCGTTTTTAATGTATTCAATCTATGATCAGCATACAATAAATAATATGTTTCAATTTTACTCTATCCTTTCCGCTCTTTTGTATATCACTTCTATCCTTTCCGAATTTTGTCGCCGATATAGCCTCCATTTTGGGAGCAAAAGGCGACGTAAATTAAGCTGACTTTTAACGTGGTCATCGGCGGATATTGAGCACCTCCTGACCGGAAAGGGGGGGGGGGATAACTGTGTCCAAAAGACATCCCTCCCGGAATTGTTGGAGACGCTTTGTGTTCAGATATAACCAGACAAAGAAGAAAGAAAGTACTTACAGTTATATACCAGGTCAAACTCAGTGCTTTCTTTTTAAAAAAACCCAACTAATGAAACGATAAAGATACATTCAATTACGTACATGCCACGAATAATACACAACATATATAGCATGTATGTTGGTTTTACAGCCTCTTGAATGGCCTTATCTATTTTGTGACCGCCATGCCATTTAATAGAAAAAATACATTGTGAACTTTCCGACAGAATCTTGAAAAGATTCATAAACCTTCAGGAACGTGATTGAAACCCATTAAAGATCATGGCGAGGTTCGCATTTCTCCCGTCTACCTCGGTCTGAAGACGCATCCAGTCTCAACTTCAATGTTTGAATATTATTATGTAAATCATGGTTCGGATATATTAGATAATGACACACTACAATGTATGTCCATATAAAATCTACCTATAAAGACTACACAATTTTAAATATACTGACGTCCAAAAGAAAGTATACCAATATTTTGAGAGATTACTGAATAAATTCACAAATGCGTTTGATATACAAGAGGTATCCCTTTAAGACCTGGAAAGTTTATCAATGAGATGATGTCAATCAAATTACACTCACCGAAATCCAAGCATCCTTTTGATCAGCTATGGCATAAAGACGTAAGGGAAAATAATTGAAATCATTTTGGTATACTTTCTTTTGGACGTCAGTATAAAAGACTATATACGTTGTGGGCCCTATTATACTATGATTTTGAAGGCTTCTTCTTTAATCTGTTTAAATTGTTCATTCTCCTGCAGCATACATGCTTGTACTGCATTGGCAAGATTAACCGCAGTGCAGCAGAGCGTTTGGTCACGGATCTCATGAATCGCACGTGCGGGGCATTTCCCAACCATTCAAAATTAAATAAATTCGTAAGAGCACGCCATTCCGTCCACCGGACGACATTCCGACTTATACGCAAGCTCAGCTAAATACATTATTTGGCTACCAGTAGACTGTCGTGACCTTTGTCACCTTTGGCATTCAGAATGCGATAATCAAGATCATTTAACAAGGTCCACTATCTCAAATTAGAATACAGCCGACAGCCACAGCCGCCAAGGTTCCTCAGTACGAGCGACTCTGCAAAGGGAGGTAACTCCAAAAGCTTTGCTTTTCCGAGTAGCTTTGCTGGATGCGGAACGTGACCCAGTTACGGCGCCGTAACCGACTCTTAAAACTCTGTCCAGAACATAAACTTAAGCATAAATCAAGCTAGGTTATCGCGGAACGGGAGCCATTTATAAAGTTTCGTGCTGCTAGACTATTAACGAGCTGGGTAACGGCGGAAACGGTCGTTTAAACGTGAATACAGTTTGCCCGAGACGAATTATCAATAGTGACAATATTCCTTATTCGATTTGGGCCTTGCGAAATAGATTTTACAACAGAATCGCATCGATTTTGCCCAAGGGCTTCGTTTATTTGTCTGACACGCGATCGCCGGGCTGGGCGGCCCGCTTAAAGAAATCCTTTGTTCTCGTGGTGTTTCTCTTGAGCGTTTTCTTATTGCAGTTAGGCTACACAGACCTAACCAAGATTGGGACATAAATAGCTCGATGTTGTTATCCTTGTTTTCGATATTTTAAAATCAGTTTCGCTAAAATTATAGTTAAATTATTTTTGTAATTTTAATGATTTTCAGTCTTGCCAAAAATGTATGAGAAATTTTTTGTTTTATTTTCAATATAAAGACTCAAAGTAAGGCTATGCCAGGCGGGTACGGAGCCGTATTTCAATCCCACATTGATTCTTGTCGGAGTTTAATACGTTTTCTTTGTTCCGGGCTTAAGCAAAGCTGGGAGCTATCGGCAGACTAACAACTATTTAAATAGTTCAACGCGGCGGAAACGCAAACGCTTTTTTTTATTCAATACGAAATCCATTGATAATAATCTACCGTTTGACTGGCGAGCATGCATATTCGGCGGTCTGTTCTCGTTCAGTATTGACAGCATTTAGTGTAAACACATTGGAAAAAATATCACTTTGGGCTCTGAAAAGACCGCTAGCCGTATTGTCTAAATTATTCAAACGAATCAATGTGTTCTATTTCTGAGATTAATTAAATCTGTTTCCCTAGTTACGACGAAACGGGGGAAAGTTGTCCCCGTATATTATGTACATAGCGACGGTTTATACGTACATGTATATCGGACGCTTGATCCAGTTAAGCTTATACTTAAAGCTAGAGTTTCGAATTTTAAAAAAAATCAACGGTGATGTTAAAGTTAAATTTAGTCCTAAAAAGTAAAAGGTAAAAAGTAGGGCAAAACAATATAAATAAAAATACCATAAATGTCAGCTTGTCAAGTTTTGTTTGGTTCCATTAAAGGATTAGACAATCAAACAATGACATTTCCTTGTGTGCTAGATCAAGTTTCAATCGGAACATAACGTGTCAAATCTAGCTTAAATTATTTTCTGTTCACGTGAGACACGCCGATTTATCCTGAAATGTCGTGATTGTAAAACCCGTCAAGATTTTCATCTATACCGCGTTCGGCGATCATTGTTGCCTCGGACAGCCGGTGTCGAGTTCACTTTCAGATTAAACGTGGCGTGTTCGAAAAAATTACGAAAGGGGTCCACCGATGTCTTTTGAGTACGGTAATACGAGGCTAAGACCTCGTTCTGAACATGAGCTCGTTATGTGAAACACGGAGTCGTACTTCTTGACCTGTCAAACCAAACCGTTGACTGAAATGGATATCTCGCGGGCGTAATTAACGAAGACTTGAAAGTGAAAATGAGAGAATGGGGTTGACCCTTGAAAAGAGAAAAGCGAGGTCGAGCGAAAAACAATGTTTCGAAAGCAGGCGCATGAGTGACGCTAGGGAGGATGAAGGGGGGGGGGGGGGCTCGAACCCTCTCACGTTTTCCACTCGTCCTGCCCTCCCAGTCTTATGCATAGTTTTGAATCCATGAGAAGGGGGAGGGGGATGCGTACCCTACCCCTTCAGTACATCCTTTAAAATGTTGTTTATTTTACTATGCTATCACCAAATCAACCTTCGAAATATTACGCAAACTTGTGAAATGGAATGAGATTGCACCATTTTGCATGTTGATTTTCAAACTCTTCTGGACGAGCATAATGACCCGTACCCCCTAGAAAATGATATCTTGCATGAAATACGCTGTGTCCCTACCCTCCATCCCTTCATACAAATCCTGGGATCGCCCTGGTATTCCCTAGAAATCCCCGAGAAAGCATCTCCGACGATCCAGGGCCTTCCCAGCTTCCAGAACCTACAGGCGGCCCCTGCATGGACCGTCACCTCATGTTCTCGAATCGCCGTCTTCTTCCCGCTTGGAATTTGCTTTAGCTGTCTCAGTTGAAACCAAGCGCAAACGTGCTCATATATTGCAGTCCCAGTTTAATGACTGAAAAAATATGACGATCGGTTGTACACAGAATGCCACATCTACTATTCTCTTGACACAAAATACCGTGACCGAGATGTTCCAAATTTGTACAATTGGAAACACGCTGAAACACTTATTAATGCACGTTTTACGTTTTTAATTATAAGCGGCATCCGTCATCGTGAATAAACTCGATTAGGTTATGGCTAGTGAATCTATAATGACAAACATGCATATAATTAAGGCCATATGCATGATATAATGTGAAGTGTGGAACGTTGTAAAATTCGATCATTTCGCATCTGTATTCAATGGTGTTTCATTTGTGTTGTGCATTGCATACAAATGCAAAATTATCGAATTTCGTAACGTTTCACACGCATACATGTAATGCATTATGCCTCAAAAAAGTAATTTTTAACATTTTGATCTTTCATAAAGTCACAATGGCTGAGTGACATTTTATTCACAATGTCTTTTAGCGATCTCAAACAGCCTTGAAAACAAAAAGCGTCCAAGCAGTGCTACAGGGATAGTGCGCGAGTAGAAGGTTTCATTGCACTGACCATGTAGTGGTAATACAAAGCGCTGTCTGGGGTCTGGACTCCTGTCTTCGAGTTGAGCGAAAATTGGCACCGAAAATCATTGAAAAAGGACAGGATTCGAACCAAAAACAGTAGAACGAACGGACTGTTGGGAGAGCGCTCTAACATTGTGCTATGCCGCATCTCCAGCTGAAAGGTTTGGGATTCGAACGGCACAGAACTATTGGACTGAGCTATCAGTGACTCAATCGGTGCGATCGAGAGTTATTAATCCGTGCTTCATAGACATCTCTGCCATAGGGTATTTTCAAGTCGGTATTATCCGAAGGTGAATATGCCCATGTCATCAACACGACGTTCTCCAAGACATCGAAAGCATTTTGATAATAGATACAATGAAAATGTTTGAACAAAATGTTATATCATTGCTAAATATTTGCAAATAGGCCTACTTGCAAAATGACTAATGTATTTTCAAGTAACATAAATTGGTGATATTTGTATGGCATTATTTTATACACATATATACATTATGTACATTTTGTAGCTATTTAGTTGTCTTCGAGTTTTCGGAGGGCTCACCATTTAAAAAGAACTACACCAGTCATGTCCGCGAAGGCAAGTAACTGGAGGCACTTTCGGTTATCAGCGACATTCCAAATTTATCGCATGATCTTGTACTCCGCGCTTGATGTAAATACACCTACACACTCGGTTTAAACGATATCTTTAACATGTCGAGCGGCAACATTGCGGCCGACTCGGTCCATTTGAGAATGTTATTTACGGAGACTGGACTCATTTCGTGTCCGCGAGGGAAAGTCGATCCCGTAAAGAATCTGGACTGTCATAAACAAACTAATGATTGATCAGTTCGAGTTATCAGCATTAATGTTTACCTGCTCTAGATGATTAGCCTTGAGGGGTCATGGAGGAAAATATAGATATTTCATGACAACGAATGTTAAAGCCCATTATTTCCAGGGTATCTGAAATCGAGCGCAGCCAGTTTTCAGTGAGAGGAAAACACGTTAAATTGAATGATCTGAGGCGGTGAAACTCGCAAACTAGTACTGGTACTTTCGAAGCAAATACCATTATGTGATCACTGATCAGATAGCGAACCAAATCGTATTTGCGTCTAGCACGACAAACAAACGCCGCGAAAATACTGATCCCTCTCTTCGACGCCCCCCCCCCCCCCACCACCTCCACCGTCCCCGGTTCATCGATGGTCCACCCTAATTGTTTCTGAAACCGGTGTATGGTTCGCCCAAGGATGAATGAAATTATTTTGTGATAAATGAAAAAGAAGAGAAAAATTACCAAAAACATAAGCACATTTAGTCGAAAAAGAATATAATTTTGTGATAAAAACTCGTGGATGAATGACGCTGAAAGAGTTTAAGAAGAACCTCAAATGTCTTTCTGTCTCCGTCTTGCTAAAGGAAGCAAAATCGACATTGAAAGCCGACAAAATGTAACTTCAGTAGATTCACATTGACGCATGTAGCTGTCAACGTTTGAAATGAACGACTACCTTCTTCCTGCTTCCCAGAATTCCCTGGAGGGCTATGAAATTGACCAGTCTTTAGTTAAAGACGACGAGAAACATACCATGTTGACATTGATATTCTCGCGATCGATCGCCGATTTCCCATTAGTTTTGTCGACGACTCGATCGGATTCTGGTATATTTAGAGTGGTTCATCCAATCGAAAGCACAGGGGAGTGAAATCGATGACATTTGAAAGCCCGTCCGTATGTAAATGACCTTTCGCAAGACGCCAGATCATGCAGGTTGTTGTGGATGGCGCTGAACGGAAAGCCGTCGACTCGTTAATTATGTTACGTTGCTAAGCGTAATTTACGAATACGTGGATGTTGGTGACAGTGAACACGCCTTGGATTGTCCCCGACACTCTGTGGTGACTCATCGGAAGTCATGTCGTGTCCAAAGTGTTTATTTATTTATACGTTTATTTAAATACCTGTGCTCAAATCGATCGTGGTCAGAAAACTTTGAGTCGTCATAAAAATAACAAACAGAACAGGCAACACTAAAGTTCTGACACAGTGATATGCCCACAATTTATTTATTTTATTATTTTGTTAAATAAATATTCATTTATTTATTCACCACATGAATGTAACATCTGTCCGGCTTGCCTTGTAATTAAGTAGTTTAAGCCACAAAAAGCTGCATATAACAGCGCCATACACAGTACTGGCGGATCAAGCAATTTGAGAAAAGGGCGGGGGCACTAGCGTGCAAGACTATACTGACGTCCAAAAGAAAGTATACCAAATGATTTCAATTATTTTCCCATACGTCCTTATGCCATAGTTGATCAAAAGGATGCTTGGATTTCGGTGAGTGTAATTTGATTGACATCATCTCATTGA
>JAUELE010243716.1:0-11228 GCA_031471655.1 Diodora aspera | reverse complement strand
ACTAGTGGGTTGTTTTTCAATAATTTTGATTCTTTCGGTGAACCGATTGCACCCTTTTCTAAAAGTCTCCTCCACAACAACTGAACAAGTTGCCAGATTGTCAACATGCATTTTTAAGTACTTTAAAGTCCTCTCTATTAAACTGCACTAGTGGCTTGCTTTGACCACCAAAGTCCCACAGGATTGCATATGCTCCCTGACTATCTAGGTTGGTAGAGAGGTAGGATTCGAACCGTGATGGAAAAGGCTAGCAGGTCACTGGGCCGACATGCTAACCACAGTTAAAATAGAGTAGAGATGATGGTTTACGCTGCAAGGACAATATTGCTGTCATAATGCAACATGAAAAGCAAGATGGACACTCGAGGGGAAAAGGCCGTTCATTAAAGAGATCAATAGGGAGAAAAGTGAAAGCAAAACGTCCTATTTTAGTCATCTTGTACGACAAGCATTGAGCCCCTTCCCGGAAGCCCCATAGGTTTCAAAAATGAGAAGCTAAGTAGGCCACTTTCCTATAATAAGCATTAAGGGAGCCCCAATTATTCTTAGAGAAATCATACCACCTTAAGCTTCAAGAAGCCCCGGAGGTTAGGGGTTTAATGATTTTGAGTTTCCATATGGTTCTTGAATTAGATTAGGACATACCTGGCACAATAGAGTGAGCCGCATGGTTCTTCAATTATGTTACAACATACCTGGCACAATAGAGTGAGCCGCATGGTTCTTCAATTATGTTACAACATACCTGGCACAATAGAATTAGCAGCATGGTTCTTCAATTATGGTATAACATACCTGGCACAATAGAATTAGCAGCATGGTTCTTCAATTATGTTAGGACATACCTATCACAAAAAAAAGAGCCACATGGTTCTTCAATTATATTAGGACATACCTATCACAAAAAAAAGAGCCACATGGCTCTTCAATTATTTTAGGACATACCTGGCACGACAGAGTAGGCCATGAGAAAATCGGCCTCTGTTGGGATTCTGAAGGAGACAGGTTTCGCGGCCATATCACTCTCCCCCTTGGCATCAGTGACCGTTTTACCTTCATCTGGTTCTTGACCTCAACACGCCTACATACACAAAAAGAACAAGATGATGCTTAATGACACCATGGACAATAGTTCAGTCATGGCCTGAGGACATACAAAACATTCCCCTCCCTTGCACAAGGAGTCAAGTGACTAAGTAGAGGATAAAACACGAAGTTTGGTTTTACTTCTCAGTGTTCTTCCCTCAAGTTGTACTATCCCAAACATAATCCCGGTTTCGTGGTTTATCCTCTACTGATATAACTAGTCACTTGATAGGAAAAGCACTGGGTTACTGAGGCCATATGCTTATCCTCTCCCCTAAGCCCCAGGGAGATGTTATAAGGAAGAGTTGAGCTGAAATGATGTTTTACGTTGCAAGTGCAATAATTCAGCCATAACGCAACGTGATGTGCAAAGGCGCGGGGTTGGCGCAGTGGTAAGCGCACTGGACTCGCAACCGAAAGGTTCCGTGTTCGAATCCCGCCAGGGTCACTGTCGTATTTTCTGGAGAGGGGAGCCCTCTGTAACCACCGTGACGATATCGTCGAAAAAATTGACTGAAAGTCACGTTAAAAAACAACAAACCAACAACGTGATCTGCAAGATGCACACCGAGCGAAAAGCATTGGGTTACTCAGGCCCTATTCCATCTAAGTGACACCATACAACTCCCCAGAAGCCCCACGGGGTTTATAAGGGAGAGTTATTATCTTACTTTGTAAAGCATTATATACTCCTCAAAAGAAGTTAGGATTCAAACCTGATATATGCATAAACTGCCTATATCGATTTTGCTGTTTGAAGGTTTACCGGAACTGGCCATATGAGGACATTTTTAGAAAGTGTGCTCTCATGCAATATTGGTACAACTGAAAGTGTTACCAATTACCTTAAAAGTCTCGTGAAGATTTAATGCTGAAGGTTACTGAATTTTCAGAAAATCTGCTTCGCGTAAAGTGTTCCTCAAATTCTGAAATTGATGATGTATCAGCACATGGAGCATTTGCACGTGTTGTTCATATCTGTCACTTTAAACATGCCCACATGAGAATGTGACATGTGGCAACATTTATCATGTGGATTTTAGATGCACTGTTTCTTGTTAATGAAATATTGTTGTCACTTTGTTTGACTCTAAACGTCTTTTGAATAATCTATCAACCCAAACGCAACATCACGAAAACGACTGAAATAGTTCCTATGATATATGTAGACATATTTTAAAATTCTATCTCTCACCTGAATGAAAAATAATTTGGGTTTTCCAGCAAGTGACGTACACCGATGTCCCTTGAATGGATCAACAAGTTCCTTGATTTCAATTGGTCCATCTGTTCCATAGACAGTTCCTTCCTCCCCGTAAGACAGAATGACACAGGCAAAACAGTCCCGATTACAGTGATCCTCTTTCGCCACTGAGAAAGACATATGAAGATTAATGGTAATTACTTTAAAGTGGGATATGTGGTCAAATTCAATGTTTTCTTTTCAAAAACCAACATTGGGAAAGATAAATAAACGTTAAAATACATGTACGTACATATGCCAATTGCTGCTAATTGTAGCTGCTCGTCTCTTTCCGTGACCGGGCAGAGGACTCATATGCCTCTCGTGAGCCGACACTCACGGTGGAGGAATGACAATCGGAATGGGTGGCATCCGATTTCATATAGGCCTTTACGTATTAAGTCGAGTGTTACAAAGCGAATTGTGGTGCACGTTTAGAAGTGCTACAACCAAATAGTTCCATTAAAAGTGTTATTTTTATTAATTTGTTTGGATGGTCATTTATAACACAAATGTGCTTATCTGTTAAGTCTGTAATTGCATGAATATCTGGGTATTAACATTTATTTAATAACATAATTGTCCCCGAATATTATCAAGTGAAGGCGCAAAGCAAGAACGATTCAGAGTTATCTTTTCCTACAGTAGTCACCAAACCAGTTTCTTTTTGTAATCGGTTTTTGCTGGACTGAGGTGGGTCTTGTGTTTGTTTAAACATATTTTATTGTCTGAAATATACACTATAATTGGGCAAAAGTGGAACACTTACATGTGCCGTCTCCTTAGATGTATCTACAGTTTAAAATATATGGAAATACAGAAAATAAACAAACACATGTACACAAGAACTCATAGACTAGCACAATGATAGTAGTACACTTCCCAAGGTTAATATATACACTTACATGACAGTTTAGATAAACAAAATCTGTATAAAATTACATACACATTGTTGTACAATATTGTTTTAGTTTAGATCAGTTGCCATACACAAAGATGCTATCAGTTATCCGTAAAACGCTTAGTTACTTTTATATACTTTTGAACAGACTTAAATATATATACGTTGATAGCTGGTGAAAGAGAAGTATCACTGTAGAGAATGGTTTTAAGATAAACTTTGCAATTTACAGAGGCAAAACTATTGATCATTCTCTCTCTCTCACGTGTTTATACAGTGGACATTGTAAAAAATAATGATGTACAGCAGCTGAGCAGCTGCATGACAAGACATTGGTCAGATTTACCCCAAATAAATCAACATTTAATGAGCTACAATTGTGTCTCAGTCTTGTATGCAAAATGTTTAACAGTCTATCATCACACATAAAACAGTTAGAAACTGTAGTGGTCTTTGGATAGATAATGTACTTGAATTGCTTCGATGAATTAGATACCCTGGGAGCTTCACTGAGACCTTCCAATATCTTAGAGTAGCTGGAATAAAGGATAACTAAAATGTTGTTCTTCTTACAAAGGGACTACGAAAATTATTTTTGGAACGAAGATTGTAGTTTGTTGATGTCGAGACAGCTGGTGAGATGAGTTCAGTTACACAAGACGGACAGTGATTATGTATCTTATAAAACAATGACAGATTTTTGAAATGACGTCTCTGCTTTAACGGCATCCAACCAACTTCAAGGTAAAGACTATCAGAAGATGGTAACCCAGTGGGTCTTATCAAAATAGCAACGAGAGGCATACGAGTCCTCTGCCCGGGCACGGAAAGAGAGGAGTAGCTGCGACTGAAGTGCTGCAGGCACAAAGGTCACAGCTGGAGTGTTCAAGCTATCTCAAGAACGTTTTGAAAAACAAACTGAGTTTGGTGCATTCTGACTTATACATGTATGTCCATCACATTACAATAATGAGTGTTAGTGAGTGAAATTAGGGTTTTACATGGTTTTCGGCAATCTTTCAGCCACATCACCACGGTCTCACCAACATCAAGTCGGTGTCGGGGCACCTGTCTCTCCGAGACGAAAGAGAGGTGCACCGGGCGGGACTCGAACCACAACTCCCAAGGCTGCGAGATTGCTGGGCCGACGCGCTAACCACTGCTCAATTCCGTGGCCTAAACATGTGTCAATTGCTATCATATCACAATGCAAACCGAAACGAATGAGAAACCAAACTGCATAGTGCGATCTTTTTGATTAAAAACAATCCGTAAATATGTGTGTACAATCGTAATGCTGTATCTTAAGCCGTTTTTGGTACAGTCTTCACAAATGGCTTTTGTTTCCCACAGGACATTCGGTCCTGCATGTTGGAAGTACATGTGTGTGTCCCAGGGGAGTATACAACCCAAGCGGCCAGCTGAGTGCTAGAAGGTTAGCTTTAACATTATCACTGGTGTTAAGCTGAACTGTCATCTGTGATTATTTTTCAATAAAACAAGAGATTTATTACAGATGGCTTGCACTATACCAGAGTTTCCACTGGACACTGAACTCAACTGGTACAGTCACAAGTACTTAAGTTCGTCATAAGTAACAGTAGTTGCCAAATTAATGTCATTAAGATGCTTTACCACTATTTTTATGAATCCGTTTGGACATTCGTTTCATTTTGTAAGGGAATATCAAATCAAATTTCACAATATTTCTGACATTTCCATTTTAAAAAAAAAGTGTTGTATGATCATACCTAATGTCAATGGGTATGTCAAGTTCCAAATCCCTTTAATCAGTCCCTGTTTATTGATTGTGTTTTGGTATTACATCATTGTGTCTATTGAGGTACAGCTGTGAAGCACTCTGTGAAATTCCAACATTACCTCTCAAATGGCCCATCATGAATGTCATTTGCAGTGGTTATTGCTCTGTTGACTAACTGTCATACTAATAGAAATACTTTCATAAAATTCAGATGTAATCTTTTGCCTTTAAGAAATAATGAAGGGAGGTGGCGATCTATTGACCGTATATTAAGAATTTGCAACTACTGTTATATGTCCGTGGAGGACGAATTTCATTTCCTTTGTGTATGTGAACTTTATAATGACTTACGCCAAATATACTTACCTATGTACTATTGGAAATATCCAAGCATTTTAAAATTTAAACAGTTAATGTGTACATCCTATGAAAATGAAATGAAACATTTGCAATTATATGTATATAAAGCATTCAAGGTAAGAACCACATTTCAGAATAGTATTGTTTGACTGTTTTGATGTATTTCAATGTTAGCATATGCATACCTTCTTGTATATGGGCCAGTGGCCTCATTACAAATAAACTCTTTTGACTGACTTTGAATATGTTAGTAATACAACATGAAAGAAACGGTATGTTCGGACATATGTCAGTAATACAGCATGAAAGAAACAGGGTATGTTGGTCACTATGTCAGTAATACAACATGAAAGAAACAGGGTACGTTCGTGAGTATGTTAGTAATACAACATGAAAGAAACAGGGTACGTTTGTGAATATGTCAGTAATACAGCATGAAAGAAACGGCACGTTCGTACATATGTCAGTAGTGTAACATTAGAGAAACAGGATACGTTCGTGAATATATTAGAATGTAACATTTTTGTGGTTTTTTTTCTGGTCTCTTGGTATGCACGTGATATGCTGCACGTACAGTGAGTGATACAATACAGTGGATAATGGCAATGTCTGTTTAGCATCAATACATTCTTATTCGTTCTTATACAAGAGGAAACACGACCATTGATACAATAGCGGAGCAGAAAATTCATTTAAACTGTAGAATCGTTTACTCAGTGTGAGCAACCTGTGAACAGGTTCGAGAATCTTAACACTAATGTCATCTCATCATATAAAAGCAATAATATATAATAGCGTGAATTTAAAGACATGCGTGTGTACTCATGCACTCAGTGCATGCTGAAAGCATCACATTATTACCCTGGTCGTTGGAAAATGCTCTATGCACTACATCCGTCAAGTCCCCGTTGAGTATGCAGCCCTGGCTGCTGACAGGCGCTAGAATGTTTACTTTCACATTTCCATCATTTCCGACAAGGTACCCAATTTCAGCTGCGTGGACTGAGGCAATTTATGAGTAAAGCCACTTGCCAAGGAAGACACCACTGACATCGCACCGGTCTCAGTGCGAGGCAGGAGCGAACCGCTGAAGGCCTGGAGGCTACTTTTCGGGTTCGACGTTGCTTAACTTCGCAAGCTCGTGACCTCACGAGGCCAACTCGCCTCGCCATAGCGCAAAACTGTATTCAAATCAGAACTATTGACATAAGTGTGCCTCAGATCTCCTCCGAGTATAGTTTTTACACTTATATAAACAATGCAGGCTGCCTTTCTAGGAAGAGCCACATAATAAATGTTTGGGTCGTCTCCTGCTTGTGTGGTGTGATATTACTTGTGTGGACAAGTAGCCTCATAAGCAATCCCATTATAACACCCCAACCAAGATGACGTGAGATACAAATGCTCACTAAGAGAGTGAAGGAAACATTTCTGTGAATAGTCCTCCGCCAAAGAGTTTTACATATTTTACTGGATCATTTATCACAACCGCCCCAGTCGCTGACATTACATGAGGAAACTGTCCATGCAAAGATGTCAAAGGGGAAACAATATTTCACGGCGACGAGAACAGGGAAATGGAAACCAGATTCATGTTCCAATAATGACTCCGGTCCAGCAATCTGCCCGTTGTGATGCAAGTCCCGCCCGAGCACCTCTCTTTCGGCCAGGAGAAACAGTAGACCCGACACCAATGTAAAGTTAGTGAAACCGTGAGAAGGTGACTGAAAGATTGCCGAAAACCCGAAATGACTCACTCAGTGGTTAGCGCTGCCTGTCTTGGTGGCTGTTGTTCGAGTCCCGCCCGGGCACCCCTCTTTCATCCAGGAGAGACAGGAAACCCGACACCGACGTGATGTTGAGGAGACCGTGATGATGTGGCTGAAAGATTGCCGAAAACCACATGAAACCCCAAATCACTCACTCACTCCAATAATGACAAGGTGCCTGGATACTAGTCAGTGAATGAGTAAGAAAATATTGGTCGGATGTGCAGTCTAAATATCTGTCTATATAGGATTGCCTCATTGTGCATCTCTTATGTCATGAGTAAGATATTCCATTGTAAACATAATCCAAATGGCAGAGTATCAGTAGTGGTTTGTTAATGGATATATATAGTCATGGTTAGCATATTTAAGTGATGGGGATTACTCACCTCTATTTTGCCGACGCATTGTACTTTGCTCGTCACAACTGAAATGATGTTTTTACTCATACAAATGTGCTTGGTATTCATGCAGACTATCAAGTAAACATTGTTAAATAACGTTCATCTTTTATCCTGGAAACCACAAAAAGTATGTACATGTAAATACAAAAATATTTTAGGTTATTTTTAAATAATCCTGCCAAAAAGAGGCAGAGCAAAAGAATTAGCTTATCAACCCACTTCACAAACATTCACATTTGTAATCAACAAACGCATGGAAACATTCACACACAAATGCACATACATGCACAGACACGTATCCGCACACACAAACAATGCATACACAGATTCACATATCCACTCATCTATTAATCCATCCATATGCATTCATCCATCCATCAATCCATTCATAATACTTTTTTTCGAACACAATAACTATCTTACATTTCATTAGCATAGTCGTTTTCTGAAATAAAGAAAAGTGATTGAGTCATTGAACTTTCAGTCTTGACAAGAAATAGCAATTAGCTTCTGTAATGCTCTGAACAAACTTAAATCTGCACTTAATGATGCTGGCTCAATGTAACTGCATTAATAAATCTTTTCTGATATTGCTGATCCTCTCTGATCCTGATTGTAAATAGTATTTTCTGTATATTCATTACCAAGTAATTATACTCATGGTAATAATGGTTGTCACCACCAGATAGAATATTTTATTTTTAAAGTATAGAAAAATGTCTTATCTTTTATGTCCCCAAATACGTAGGGTTAGGGGTGACAACCATTATTACCACGAGTATACTATCAAATATATACGTTGTAAATGTTTATGTACATGTACTCGTCGGATGCAGTGTCTGAGGGAAATACAGAAATTAATTCATTCATTTGAGATTCAGGCTTTTCAAATACAACATAATATAGTTGACATCATACAACATGAATGAAACAAATTACTATACATTTTCTTTCTGTAAACCCAAAGATAATACGTACCTTTATGTCTTTGAATTGTTATGCAGAACGCTATCACCATAGCGACGACAATAATAGCGCAGCTGACCAGTATTAATGCCAACATCAGCGTTTGAAGAGGTGCCAAGGGAAATTTCGTGACTGAAATGTAAAGATACAGGTACAAATGTACAGGTAGTAAACCTTTATGTCATAACAATATAATATCAGGCATCACCTTGTCTATACTTGCGTCCAAAACAAACGATACAGTGAAAAACGATTACAATCCTTACCACCTGTTATTGTGTCACTGTTGACAACATTTTCGTCTTTTTACGGTATCTTATTTCGTTCACGAAATGCTGAAACAGCAAGGGTCTTGACTAAATGTCCCTGAATATGGCAGGCGTTTGATTGTTTTCTTCAGTCGTCTCTGATAGTCTTGTATAGTTTATTTTGGACGCAGGTATATATTATACCCCCGAAGTAATAGCATTAAAACTAAAATTGTTCTTTGCGAGGTAATTAGGGGTTTCACTTTGGGAAATTTGTCGCTTAGAAGAATCTTGCTCTCAAAAGATTATCATTATCAAATAGAGTCTTAAACGAACTAAACTAGTGCTCAAAAGAAAGTATACACCTGTTTGATCAAACACCAAATGAAAACTAAACAAAGTATTGATGAAAATCTTTTTAATACCAATAGCTTATTCAATTTTGCATCAAATGATGAAAAATACAGTTCATTGAAATCCGAATGTTCGTTTTGATGACCAATCAAAGACAAGTGGTGTCATAATGGAAATTTACACCATTTCATGACTCAATAAAGAACGTTCAATAGTGTGTGTGGCCTCCATTGGCGTTAATGCAGGCCTGAACACGTCGACGCATTGATGACGTCAGCCGACGAATGACGTCAGGCGTGATCTGCTGCCATTCCTGTTGAAGACACTGTTCCAGTTGTTGGAGGGTGACAGGTCGCACAGGTTGCCGTCTGATTTGTCTGTCCAGATGGTCCCAAAGATGTTCAATGGGGTTCATGTCCGGAGAACACGCTGGCCATGGCTGGCCGTTTTGACTAATAGTTGGTGCCGTTCTCGCCAGAGCGTTTTGGTGCCGTTTTGACTTGTTTGATGCCGTTATCGCCAATTTCGACTGGTGCCGTTTAGGACTGGTGCCGTTTTCGCTATATCCCATCCGCCACTGACTACGTCATTAAAACACTCACATTCATGGAACAGAAACGGGAAGTGACGTATAAATGTATTTCATCACCCAGAATGCTCAACACACATGTACACTTCCAGTTCCTCCCAAAGGATGTCCTCCGAAAGACGACAAAGGCAATTCTAATCCATCGACATTCTAAAGATGTGGCTGTATCCTCCTACCATATTCTCTGATCACAGATAACTATCGAGGCACATTTGAATCCTTCGTCAAATCGTCTTTTGGAGGAAAACGTAAGTGTTAACATTCATCTGGGTCAGTGTCAGCCTGAAGGGGGAAATAAGAGATCACTGTAAAACGTATCAAATAGCCTTTTTCGACAGGAACATAATTACAACTGTATTGCCTATAAACTAGAGTCTGTGGCACACTAGTTGGGGGCATGACCCATCGCAGGCCATTGCAAGCTGCTGGCCTTGTTTGTGCAATGTCTGAATCAACCATTACTATTGTCATGATAGGTTCTTCCTTAAATTTCAACTCGCATTTATTTCAAAATATCTACTTAATAAAAATGGACTAGTCCCCAAAATGTCTACAAGTTGTTTTTGCTTTTCTTTTAAAGGGGTGTACATTGGATTTTGTCAAAGTGGTATCTATATCTGTCTGGCAGGATTTCAGAACTTCAAGGCGTCTTGCCGAAGCATCTGCAACTAAATGAAGAGTACTTCACGACTAATTTGAGTAGCTTTGTGAAACAATTAAGATGAAAGGATTTCAAAGGACAAGTTTTTCGTAAGGGGAAGGTGGAATAATTCTACCACATGATAGATTTACGCACACTATAAACATAAAAGGTGTCATTCGCAAAATCTTGTCGTTTAGTACTGTGAGTGTCCATTTGAAGTATTATCATTTCTTTACAGGCAGAACATATCGAGTAGACATTTTAAGACGGACCTTTAATTTTGGAGAAGACATTTTGGGACACAATGTGGAAATGACTATAGAATGTGTACTAACTTTATGCACTATTAAAACCAGCTGAGGTTTCAGTATAAGTGAAAAGTCCGGCGTCCGTTCGTCTGTCTGTACCTAAACAATTCGAAGTCACATCTCTAGCAGTCACAAATGTGACCCGACACCACGAAATGAGTCGGTTCGCGCGGAGGTAGATATCGAGTAATCAGCTCTCAAAGCTAATCAGCTTGAAAATGTTTTTTATTGCAGAAATGGACGTTTCAACAATTACAGTATCTAGGAAAGTTACCCTAATGAAGCTAATACTTGATTAAAACACCTAAAATTGACTTTGAATGGGTTGTATCACTCCCGCCATTCGCTAATGTCCCTGGAAACAACGGTAAGGTGATCGTAATATGTTGCCCCAATCTACGCAAATTACTTCTTAAATTCAGAGAAATGTATTCATTAGTTTCTAAACATACTTGCATTTTTCACTTTTTTAGTGCCGATCTTTAACTAAGGCACACAGAATCCCCAAACACCTGGATTGTCCTCAAGCGTGACAGATTAATTAGTCTTTAAAGGAATAAAACCTTTATGACCCTAATCAGGGAGTATCAACACT
>JAUELE010243694.1:0-11229 GCA_031471655.1 Diodora aspera | reverse complement strand
CCTCTTGCACATCACATTGCGCTATGGCTGAAATATTGCCCCCTGCAATGTAAAAATCTATTTCACTCACTCACTTATTGTTGTGGTATGACAAAATTGTCCAGTTACTAGGACTAAGGAGTTATGGCTCCTCTTTGTGATTAACCCCGTGGGGTTCCCGGGGTGGTCGCTCCAACACCAGAAATAATAGGACCCCAGTATCTTCATGCTTGCCGTAAGAGCCGTCTAAAATGAGGATCTTTTGCATTTTCTTTCTTACTATTGATCCTGTGTTGTCCCTTTTCCTGATGTGCCTCTTGCAAATAACATTGCACTATGGCTGAAATATTGCCCCCTGCAATGTAAAAATCCATTTTACTCACTCACTCACTCTTTGTGATTATTATGGGACTCCAAAGACCATGTGATTGAATAGTGCATTAATGTATAGAAATATGGAATCTGTAAGTGTTTTACAGAATTACAAGTGACCTTTTTGATTTCTGTGGAATAACAAACACTGGAACCGAAGTACTCCATCTCCGTTCAGATACTACATCTATATATTATTTACTTGAAACGCAAACCGTCACTTTGCATTGAAATGATATTTGAGTGATGTTTTTGAGACATTTATAATATATTAATTGTGTGATGACTGAGGATAAAGTAGGTGTTGGTCATTTTCAGTGGGATGCAAGGTCTGGAGAGATAGTCCAAGAGTATGATAGGCATCTCGGAGCGGTTAATTCCATCACATTTGTCGATCAGAACCGACGCTTTGTTACAACATCGGATGACAAGAGTTTACGTGTTTGGGAATGGTAAGTATTTAAAGCTCCATCAGTTTATTTTTTGCATAATTGTTTTCAATATCAGCATGAGGTCAGAAAGTATGAAAGTTTGGAAGTAAATTTCAGTCAAAGTCTCAGTTAATAAATTATTTAATCTGTATTGTATTTGTATTTATGGTATGGTATGGTATTTGCTTCTTGTGGTATGGTATTTGCTTGTCTTCAATTATTTTGTTTCTGCCTTTCATCATGCTTCGGCTGAAATATTGCCAACAGCAAGGATATTTAACAATTCACTCACTCGATCTATTGATCTCTTATATTTGTCTTCTTTCATAGTGTGGATTTTGTACATTATCTTGGGCTATGCAAAAATGAGTTCAGAAGTTGTTTCTCACTTAGTGGATAACCTAGGTAATAACCAAACCTAAAAAAAAGGTGTCTTTGTCTGGCACTGGGTAGAGTGTCACCTCTGGTTCCACTTCGTGACATGGTGTCACTTAGAAAGAGTAGGGTCCCAGGTAAAGGTAAACTAACTCACTGACAAAAAACCTTTGTAAAACTTGTTTTCTTGTTTACAGGGATATTCCCGTTGATTTCAAGTATATTGCTGACCCATCTATGCATTCCATGCCATCAGTCACATTATCACCAAATGGTAAGTTATGGACATTTCTTGTGTGTTGCCATGGCCAATTCATTTGTTCATGGTTTTGTACGTGCATTCATTCCTTGGTATACGTGTTTGGTCATCAAATGGATTCTCAACAGTAACCAGTGATCAGCATATCCAAGGTATTTTGAAGTTTTAAAGTAATTTTTGTTTTTTGATAATCTGTGAATTACGGTTTATCTTGAATGCAACATACATCAAACTCAACTGTTAATTTGTTTAAAACCTGCAGTAACTGGTATGTGGTAGTTTGAATTGAATCCTGTCTCTTGTCAGTTGATTCATGAACTTCAAGTTGGGAAGACTCCCTGGGGCTTCAAGGGAGTGACGTGGTGTCACATAGATAGAATAGGGCCTCAATAACCCAATGCTTGTCGTACAAGGATACTAAAATGGAGATCTTTTGCTTTCACTTTCCTTTCTTTGGATCCCTTTTATGAACTGTCTTTTCGCTTGATGTGCACTTTGCACTTCACATTGTGTTATGGCTGAAATATTGCCCTTTCAACGTAAAACATCATTTCAACTCAACTTTGGGATTGTTCAAGAGTCTACCCTTTCTAACCAATGGTAATTATTATTACCATATGGCGATACTCATAATACAACTTCTTGTTGCAATTATTATTTTTATTGCATGATTGCATGATGCCCTAGGGACAGGTGAGACACTCAAAGGGGATGTTGTCTGTTCACTTCTTCTAACAAACAACTGACCAGAATTCATTGAGCTTACACATGTGCTTTGTAGAGACTCTAAAGGTGTGCATCTCTTTCTGTGTTTATTTAATTAAATTTAATTATTTTAATTGTGACAATTTTAGACACTTTGGGCCATGACAAAACTTTGACATATCAAATAGCAGGGTAGAAACGTCTTCAGGGACTGGTGGGCGGGTTACCACTGAAAAGATTATTGATCTCGCACTTGGTTAAAAATTTCGGTATTTTTGTTAATATTATATGTCGAGGAAACATGTTATTCCAATATTTATTGATCTAAATATTCAATGTTTTTTGATTGTGTTACAAAGTGACTTACTGCCCATCCCTCAATTTTTCTAGGCTTGTTATGGCCCTGTATAATAGTCCATTCATACCAATAATAGGATGCTCATTCTGAATGGGGGGGGGGGGGGGCAGGATGGCACAATGATTAGCGCATCAGCCCAGCAATCTGCCAGCCTTGGCAGTTGTGGCTCGAGTCTTGCCCGGGCACCTTTCTATCAGTTTGGAGAGACAGGAGCCCTAACACCGACGTGATGTTGGTGAGACTGTGGTGAGATGGCTGAAAGATTGCCGAAAGCAATGTAAAACCCCAAATCATTCTGGATGACAAATAATTGATTGGCATGCTGATTTCAAAACAAATTAACCAACTTTCAATTTCCACAACCCTTATAAATTCAGAGCTAGGATAAGATCTAATATCACATGTACAGATCAGATTGTGTGTTTCTTATTATTGACAAGGCAATATCTGTTTCACTGCCAGCAGTTTGCAACAAGTGCAAGTGGATCTAATCTTCTCAAACGCTGAGAATCCATTTAATCTGGTGTCAGCGTAACCTGACAGGGACTAACACAATTACATTTCTTCTCAAACACTAACTAATGCTCTTGGTTAATCTTGTTAAGCAAACATTACAGTGGTTAACGCCAGGACTGACCAAATAAAGATGGCATTGTTAATTTTTTTTTAACATCAGTTAACCCCTGTCTATTTCATGGTCATCTTCATATGTCAATTAAAGTCGATTAGTGACAGGCGTTGTGACAATTTTAAACAATCATCCATTTAAAATGGTACCGTAGAGCCATTCTTCTGGAGTCTTTCACAGACTGATGTCATTACTGTGACCGTCATTGTCAATTTCATGGCTGTTTACAAAATTAAATTTTCAAAGGCTTGCTTTCCAGAGTAGTTCAAATAATTGTTTTTGTAATTCGAAAAAAAATAAGTACAATAATGCAGTACAATATTTAATTAATTCATATTTGAGGAGTAATCCCAGGGTAATTCTTGAATGAAGTCACGGAAAGTAAGCTGGTTGTTCAGCGTTCATCATGAAGTTTGTACTGGCACATAAAATGCAATCAGCTTAGGCCCGTTGGGGCTTCTGAGAAGTAACGTTGTGTTACCTAGAAAGAATACGGCCCCAGTAAGGCAATGCTTGTCAAACAAGGCGACTGAAATGGTGTTTAGGATGCAACAGGAGATAGAAAAGTGAAACCAATAGACCCACTTTAAACCGATCTCTATTATAAACTATCTTTTCCGCTCTATGTGCACATTGCATTATGGCTGCAATATTGGCCTTGCGAAGTGACGCATCATTGTTAATCAAGATTCAGTTTTGACTGTTGAATATTTGAAAAACAAATGTAAAGGGATGAGGTGTTGTAATGAAAGAAATCAGTTCAACCGATCGTTTTTTCTTCAGTTTTTTACCTTCAACAGCTGATCAAGATTCTGCAGTGGTCAGAAGGATACCATTTAAAGGTGCAACTTAGGGCAGGCACCTACCGGCACATTCCTTGCCAGGGAAGAAGTGGCCTAGGCTATATAGCTTCACAGTGGAGTCCAGTGAACAGTTCCCAGCCAGGTCTTGCGCGCTATTTATAGTGCGGTTGCAGCTTTAACTACAGGATGCAATGATGCCTTATGGCAAGGACAATATTTCAGCCATAACACAATATGATGTGCAAGATGTACACCGCAGGAAGAGACTGTTTTTGACCTTCAACAGCTGATCAAGATTCTGCAGTGGTCAGAATGATACCATTTAACTACAGGATGCAATGATGCCTTATGGCAAGGACAATATTTCAGACCATAACACAATATGATGTGCAAGATGCACACTGCAGAAAGAGACTGTTTTTGACCTTCAACAGCTGATCAAGATTCTGCAGTGGTCAGAATGATACCATTTGACTACAGGATGCAATGATGCATTATGGCAAGGACAATATTTCAGCCATGACACAATATGATGTGCAAGATGCACACCACAGGAAGAAACAGATTAAAAAAAAGAAAAGCGATAGAAGAAAAGACTGTTCATTTTAGTTGCCTTGTAGGACAAGCATTAGGTTACAGACACCCTAGTCTTTCTTAGTAGCCATGTCGGCCCAGCAATCTGCCAGCCTTGGCGGTTGTGGTTTGAGTCTTACCCAGGCACTTCTCTTTCAGCCCGGAGAGACAGGAGCCCCGACACTGACATGATGTTGGTGAGATTGCAGTGATTTGGCTGAAAGATTGCCAAAAACTGCGTAAACCACAAATCACTCACCAGCTCTAAATGGCCAAGATAATTTTACTACAAACTTTTCCAGTTTTAGAGAACGTCAGCGATAATATTCAGAATTATGTTATTTCCAGTGATCATTTTTTGTAAATAAAAAATTAACTTGCGACTCCTCATCGATAATATTTTTTCTCTCTCAACAACAATGGAAGTCTCCAAGACCATGAAACTAGCTGCTTTCATCCTGACATAATGTAGGGGAAACATGGAAGGATCATATTTTATGTAACAATTTATTCTCTGGCACAAGAGGCAGTGAACCTGACAAACACTAGTTACGACTGGAATTGATCCAGATGCCGTAGGGAGGTCGATGCAACCAAGCACTGTGAGCCGCACTGTATCAATGGCGAGGCTCAAACCTCCATGGAAATGATTGTTTCCCAACAATATCCTGTTGTCCTATTACATAACCCATGGGGAAACCGGGGAACATAAACACAGGAACTCGGGAAGACTCCCGAGATTGTATCTACCGCTGCGTGTCAGGAATTGTATTTATTATATATGATACAATAATGTTCAAGTTTGCTGTAGGATGAATGCTGCACCTAGGAAATGAAGTAGTGGAATAAAGCAGTGACAATTCTCAAATGGCTGTTATGAATTATTGATAAAGTCGAGCACTTCTCCAGGTATTTGGGTCTCTAATCGAGATCAATGATCAAAATTTCATATCAAGATTCTACTTTTGAAATAATTTACATTTTGGCTCCAAATCTCAGACGTAAAGTTCAAAGAAATGAAGAATTATGCAAATATACAAACAATATACAAAAGCATTTTCTTTAAGTGACATGCATTCACCAAAACATTTAATACCATAAAATCATTTTTGAGACAAAATTGCATTAGATTGTAACTCACTGAAGATTTATCGATTGCAATAATTGAAATATAAGTTAGATTCTTTCAATATTTCCCAAAGTGGGAAACAAATGTCAAGCCTGAAATAAATTCCTAAAAGTGAATAATATTTTCAAGTGAGACCAACTATCATGTAGCGTATCAATGGCAAGATCAAGGCTGTCGTAATTATCATGCCGAGCCCATACTAGGACCCGAAGCATCTACAGTCAAATCATGCCCTGATAATAACAACAGCGAAGAACACCAACATGTCCAGAATGATGTATAGAGCTCCACACTCAAGCTGGCACCTCCAGGACAACTGACACCTTACCGGAGCTCAATCAAGTCTTCATTAGCCACCGTGGGTGAGACGGGACTCCTTGGGCAGTCAGAGAGATCAGCAGCAGCAGCATTTGAGATCAGAGAGAACTTATGATTTGAAGATTAGAGGTGGCTTTATAAACACCTCCTACAATCCTCTGACGCGAGCCAAGATTGGATTTATTATAGCCAAGAATTCGATTTTCTCTGGCGAAGGTATTCACCCAAAAACAAATAACAACTGAGTCAATGTGACATTTTGAATATACACCGATAATAAACAGATTAATAGTCAAAAAGTTTAGGATTAAATTCAACAATATGCTGATTACATCATAAAGACAAAAAGTTTAGGATTAAATTCAACAATATGCTGATTACATCATAAAGACAAAATGTTAAGGATTAAATTCAACAATATGCTGATTACATCAAAAAGACAAAAAGTTTAGGATTAAATTCAACAATCTGCTGATTACATCATAAAGACTCTCCATTAAATGTAACAGGATTATGGTTCAATATGAACAGAACACTGAGTGAGTGAGTGACTCTGGATTAACGTGACTTTCGGTAATTTTTCAACCATATCGTCATGCTGGTTCCAGGGGGCTCCTATCTCCGGGCAACACGACAGCCACCCATTCGGGATTCGAACTCGGAATCTTTAGATTGCGAGTCCAGTGCGGTAACCACTGTACCAACCCTGCACCCAACAGAACAGTGCATCCTTTAATAAAGGACTGGGGAGAGGGATTGCACAGTGGTTAGCATGTTGGCCCAGCAATCTGCCAGCCTAGCTTGGTGGTTATGGTTCGAGTCCCACCCGAGAACTTCTGTCAGCCTGGAGAGACAGGAGCCCTGACACAGATGTGATTTTGGTGAGACCGTGGTGATATGGATGAAAGATTGCCGGAAAACACATAAAACCCCAAATCATCCACTCCTTAATCCAAGACTTGTATTACAGCTCTTCAAAGAATTCCTTGTTCTGTATCAGTGCAGATTTTAAAGCTTATAGCCATTAACATTCCCTGTAAGTGTATTAAAATCTAGTTAGGTTCTCAAACATTACTTGCTTTAGTTGCATCCTAATTCTTAATTGAAATGAAATATGTAAACCTGTTCATGCACGAGTTCAACACAGCAGAGTCAAAATAATTAGCACATAATTGAAATGTCCTGTGAAGACTTGTTCATGCGGAAGTCCAATGCGGCTAATTGACCCCTCAGGTGCCCTTGTCCCCTGACGCCAGATTCAGCTGACCATCTTTCCCCACATCCTCTTCTTCGTTATCTCATTACAAATCAGCATCTCTCTGGACTCCTTCAATATTCATGTTGCAAACAAGATCTACAGCTTATATTTTCCACACGCATACTGACTCTCGAGGGAAGAGATGTGAGCACAATTACCTATTGGGCAGGATCGCAATCCATATTCAAGCAAGCTTCTGCTCCAAACAATCATAATCCATAAATCTCTTGGGATCATTTACAATTGGACAGTTCCCCCCTGTTTCTATCCTTTGATGGTCTAATGAATTCTGCTACGCCTAATCCATGTTGATTTAATGCTCTATGAACTTTGCGAAGCTTCACATGTCCGAACACTGGATAAGCTCTCGTCTCTTGTCTGATCTGTCAGCACAACTCAAGGCAAGTCTCCCAGATGAATCCATACTACATTTCCTTCAATAACTCCAATAACCAACAACTTGTCTTCCCCTGGTAAAGAGATATCTCAATCTTACCTAACTGTTATAAGTATTAGGGGTGACTATTGAGGCATTTTTGACTATTGCGATACTATTGCGATAGTTTTCACTTGCAATTATAGCAGGCTTTAGCAGCATATATTTCAGCATTTTGACTGACACCATCAAAACAATTCTATTAATAATAATAATATCATAATAACTTTCTTATACTAAAGAAAACAAGAAATGAAAAGAAAACAAGGAAAAATTGACCTCATGTAACTGGTAAAGTCTTAGGTTACTGCAGTGTTTTGTTTCTATGTTTTTTTAAGAAAGTAAATGTACCGATAAATTAACTATCGAAACTATCGATAGTTAGACAAACTATCGCCAATAGTTGCAATCGATAGTGTACTATCGTGAGACAAGCAATTGGAATCAATCGATAGTTCGATGTATCGTTACACCATGGCCACTAGTATATATAAAACAAAATCCCTGAAATACATAGAGATGCATAAAGTTTCAAATTCAATGTTTTATGTGTGCAAATTACAAGATCCATCATTTAGAAGGATATTTGATAATCACACACTACCATAAATTTGAATTTTCAAGAAATGGATAAACCCTACAAAACTTTTGAATAACATAATTTATCTTTTACGACATCCATAAATATGCACCACTTAAACAGTCTAGATCTAGATGCCATTCTTGGATGTAACATCTGTGTGGAATTCCTTCCAGTTCACAGATACTCAATTTTTGCTGGCATCAGGAGTAGTTTTGTCACAAACATATATATGAAAGACTGGAGACATTTTGAATGACTGTATGGGGATGCCAGATCATGCTCATATAAATAGTCTACCTGCATCTCTGGGTCTTCAAAGCAATAAGCCACAAGATCTATAATGATACAAGGCTGCATATGGTTAAAGTATTTTCTTCTATGTCAGTACAGCCAGGTGAGACTTAATAGATCTTTATTTAGCAAACTAATGGTTTTCATAATAATTTGCGAAAAGAACATTTCTGAATCTTTTTCATTCAGGCATATTTTGTCTGAGTACCAAGACTGCCTTCAAAGAGCCGAGCGTTTGGGCGTGTCAAGAGAAAGCCTGCTGGCGGGCAAGGATACCCCACTGACCGTTATCAAGATGGAGGACATGTTAATCTATCTCCGCTGGCTGATATGCACTCTACACTCAACAAAACATTTCAACCAGTACCTCAGGGTAGGAGGACCGAGTTTCAAACTCACATGCATTTCAGTTTTATTTATCTTACTTAATTCATAATCTGATACACTTAAACAAAGGATCTTATGTTTCATCTTATTATATTTCTGTCCTATTTAATTCTATTTTTGCTATGTGGTTTTCCTGTTATAGAAAATTCCTGCAAGTATCCCTATGAATTGTCATTTGGAAAAATATGTCGCACCGTGCCCATGCTGTCCTTTTCAGACAAGATGATTACGAGTGTGACTGTGTCTATTACATTTACCTTTGTTCCTTTCAGTGTCTATTTGAGATGAATTCTCTCAGTTTTCTACATCGGATTGCCTTATGGCTGACATATTGCACTTGCAGCTTTGAACATTAAACTGTTTAGACTCAATTGTATCAATTTGTATTCATTATGTGTTAAAAACAATCTACATTGAATGATCTACAGGTCCTGCAGTGGCTGCCTGTCAGTCATCAGAATGAAATATCACCACCAGATGTAGAAAAGGTAGATCAGGTAAGGCAAAGGTTTATTTTTATGAATCAGAATTGTTATCTCTGGTTTGATACTTGAGACTAAATCTGAACCATAAGCTTATGGGAACCTTTGGAGTGGTGGAGGGGGGATAGGGGGATTGAGTGGCAGTGACAGTCTTCCCCCACCAAGGCCCCCCCCCCCCCCCCCCATTAAAACACACACAAAAAATTATTATTATTTTCACACTGTTGTTACCTGAATCCTGGGCATTTTTGCCCAAATCTGGGAATGCGCCTTTGTTCTTTCATACTATATACAAATGAATCAGATCAGAGTTAAGGAGATAACAGGTTGCTGTCACAACTTGATTTTCAGAGTTTTGTTTTGCTTGTTTTTAGGAGGAAGTCACTGGAGCGTCACGGATCGCATCTAGATATGATGACGGAATGGGTTTGTTCTCTGGGACCAGACCTCGGTCAGGAGCTGCTTCTCGTCCAACTTCGGCTACTTCAAATATATCCTGTTCTACGCCAGTCCCTATTCCTCCCCCTATTAATCTATCCCTCCTGTCAACCAGCCCCCTTCCGTCATCCTCCATGTTGTATGCAGCAGCATCTTCAGGTGAGAGGAAATGTCTTTGTACCATGTTGTACTTGGACTTCATTCTTATGTAGTCAGCATTTATTGTTGTTAAAGTGAAAGATCAACAATATTTACATGCCAGCATAGAAATTGTTAGGTTTGTTTATTGCACAATATTTAACAGAAAAGACAAGTTTGGAAACAGGGCGATATTTCTTTAATGTCTTCTGACAATGTTGTATGCTATATCACTCGATATGCTGTCGACAGGTCTTTGTCTGTCTATGCATGGTCTGCTGTGGTCAGATACATCCTCAGTTATATTTCTTATCACTTCTTGTACATTGTTACAGAGCAAGGTTAGAATCAAAGTTAAAAGTCAGCTTATTTTACATCGCCTTTTGCCTCCTGAATCAAAGTACATGTATTACTGCCAGAGGCGACACTGGCATTGGTTAGTATTTGGATTAAGAGTTTTAAATGTGTAAGAATTAGTAGTATCAATAGATAGTGTTCTATACAATATCTGTGTCCATACATTTTAGGAGGTGGTCTCGCATCAGATGAAGACAATCTGTCACTTCCTCGCCACGTTATGGAATATGACTTCCTCAAGCCCCAACTTGCCTTCTTTGTCAATATCTATGGCATCCAGTTTGTAAGTGTTTATTGTAATGATAATGTTATTCGCTTCCACTCAGATTTCATTACTTTGGGGTGGAATCATGAGTATTTCAATTTTCATTACTGATTTTTCCAGTCAGTGTATATTACCCGTTTAGAGGTACTCCATGGTGTACACCCTAGTAATAGTGAAAAGTTCCCCCCAAACTAAAATGAGCCCTGGTTTCCCCTCAGTTCAGTTGCCCCAACCCCATTCCATCAAAGTGCATCAATAACATGATGGGGTGGTTTAAGATGATTACTAGACTAAAGCCAGAGAATGCTCTCTTTGAGTAAGATGCTTATTGTCACTGCTTATTGTTTTGTTAACGAATTACATACTGCCTATCTATATATACTCTCTCTTGTCCAAGAAACTGATTGTGCTTAATTAAGGTGTGATAAGACACAACAAAACGTCACCCCAAGAAAATTTAAGTTGGATACATGCTCCCAAAAAGGTTTTTGCTATCTTTGTGAAATAAATAACATAAACCATATGCCTAACTAAATAACACTGTATTCCCTTAGTCCCGGCAGATGCAGATACTATTTTCTACTTTCACGGTAAAACTTCTAAAATTTAGAACTTCTAAAATTTCAAAGGTGCTATTTCTGTCAAGATAATCAATTTATTTAAC
>JAUELE010243672.1:0-11230 GCA_031471655.1 Diodora aspera | reverse complement strand
AGTGTTGGTAACTTTTTCATAAAACAAGATGGGGAGGGGGAGACATCTGTTTTTACGCGTAAAAACACTTTCTAGTTCATACTGTTTATCGGTAGATTCATTGTGATGTTATGTGTATGTATTGCTTAAATTGTTTTCCCTCTGTTACTGTCTAAACCTCGAATGTTTGGACGGGTGATTTGGAAGTAGATATGCTCACAGAATCGATAACTATCGGTGGGGTGTTCGCCAGAGGGAGGCTAAGGGATGGGTAGGGAGGGGCGGGTTGCCCTTGCAGATGTCAAACGTGATGAACTGGCGCCGTCTAATGATATTCATCACGCCTGTATGTTGGTAACTCACGGATTTCACTGCGTCAAATCGTTCACTTGAATCCACTAAGTATCAGACACCAGGCTTCCAGATAGAGGCTGTATCGGCGGATATAATGGTAAAGATATTCGAGTTCATCCAGAACATGAAAATACGGACAACCAAGAACATGAAACAACAGACAACGTAGAACATGAAAATACGGACAATCCAGAACATAAAATACGGACAATCCAGAACAAGAAAATACGGACAATCCAGAACACGGACTATACATTCAGTCCAGAACACGGACTATACATTCAGTCCAGAACATGAAAATACAGACGGTCAGAATATGAATTTACCGACAATACAGAACATGGAAATAAGGCATACCCAGAACATGAAAATACAAAACACCTGAAGGAAATACGGATAATCTTGTATTTCTATAAATAGAAATCTCTGTGCCCTAAGTTGTCCATTTTATCCTAAGGTGATGACACGGGGCCATGCTTTATGTCTCTCTTTTATTGAGCCCTTTATCTCAATTGCATCATAAGGTGATAACAAGGAGCCATAATTGATGTCTCTCTTGTATTTAGCCATTGGTTATCCGTTTTATCCTAAGGTGATGACACGGGGCCATGCTTTATGTATCTCTTTTATTGAGCCCTTTATATCCGTTGTACCATAAGGTGATTACATGGAGCCATGCCTAATGTCTCTCTATTATTGAGCCCGTTATATTATATCCTTTGTATCCTAAGTTGATTACATGGAGCCATGCTTGATGTATCTCTTTTATTGAGCCCTTGATATCCGTTGTATCATAAAGTGATTACATGGAGCCATGCCTGATGTCTCTGTATTATTGTGCCCTTGTTTATCCGTTTTATCCTAAGGTGATGACAAGGAGCCATGCTTGATGCCTCTCTTTTATTGAGCCCGTTATATCCTGTGTATATCATAAGGTGATGACATGGAGCCATGCTTGATGCCTCTCTTTTATTGAGCCCTTATTCGTCCGCCTTATCATAAGATATTTGGTTTCATATGCCGCTGATGATTATCCGTTATTCAAATATAATTGTACAGTGTAAATCCCACGATGAAAATATCGTCGATTTCAAGAGCCAATCGACTTTAAGCTTTATTCACATATCAATTTGTAACTTCTAAACCACATATGTACGTGCCTTCCAAGCGTATTGATATAAGCTAACGATATGTTTTTACAACACATATTACCAATAACGATAGGTTTCAAAACAAGAATAACCATTTAAAACCTTTGTCGAATCGATTGTAATGAAATTTATTTCACTTCAAAGGCTTCTAAACTTCTATCCACATTTATGTATAAGCTTTAAATATCTTAACCCGATCACGAATAGTTCGATGGTGCTGAATTATTTCGATAGTTTCTTCACCTTTTAACATTGTTATTTGAATACATATTTAAAGACAAATATTATTTGAGCACCAATCACTTAAAAGCCTTCATGCGGTTACCAGCCATGTCATAGAATGATTGTGAATGTATTCATGTTAGCGTTCATTAAAATGCGGTGTCAAATTACCTACATGTATTGTACAAACGGTTAAATTCAATATCCGATCGATGATGTTCGAGTTATATTGATGAACACTATGACTGTGATTGTCTGAGGGTATTCACCGACCGTCATCTGAACAGGTGCACAATACAATGTCATGGCTACGACAGACTAACACGGAAATCGGCCAGACATGCTTCAAAGATTAAATAATCAAAATAGTGAATAATAAACGCAGGGCTGATTTCGTTAATGGTGGCATGGAACTACTGACAACAAACGAGTTCATCTGAGGCTGAATTGTCGATTTGTTTGCATCATTTGACCCAACCTTTTCGATTATATGTATTTGACCCTGAGAGTTAGGGAGAGAGAAATGGGATAATAAGTTAGTTTGATGTTGCTTCAACAATACCTTTGCACACAGTTCTTGCTGGGTTCGACTAGGCAGTGCTTCCTGGGAGCCAGTCCCATTTGCTGGCTGAGTTGCGTTTAGAGGGGTCAATGGGACCTGAGCTGATGATGATCCCTCCGGAAGTGACTGTGTCAGGACCACCCTACCCGCCTCTGTTGCATATTTATCTTCTTTTTTTTTTTGTCTTCTCTTTGATAAATGTAATCGTTCGTTGATATATTAACGGTCGAATTCCTGTGCACGATAAACCTTTTGATCAAAAAATAAAATATGTTTATAATTTCAACATCATGCATGAGGATCTTGAGCTATAACACTTTCTCATGTTTTCCTATGATATCCATGATTATGCACGTGCATTTGGCCCACTTGATGCAATAAGTAAAAACATTACTTATAACATTACTGTCATAAAGTTACACGTCACAATGCATTGAGCCGAATGCAATACCAGTTGATTGTCTGAGATGTGACAAGTTGAAAAAGCACATTTTCAGAAAATTAAGTCAGAAGTCCATTATGCCACGCCTCACTGAAATGAACAGTTACGTGCAATTGGCATGCTAGAGATAGGAATAACTCAATTGTGGTCGCTAGAAATGTTGGTATACATCGAAACACCATACAGTCATTGTGGAATCGGTATCAACAGACTGGCAGTGCTCGAGACCGACCAAGGTCAGGACGTCCACGCGTACACTTACGGAATAGCTTTTAGACTGCAACTCTCACTGGGTTACGTGCTATTAGTACAAGGACAGTAAGGAACCGATTGCGAGAGCATAACATAGGGCCACGACGCATAGCTGTGCGTCCGGTTTTATTGCCACGTCACTGTAATGCACTCTTGGTTTGGTCATACTCTTCTCAGATGAGTCAAGGTTTCAGCAGCGATGGACGTCACCGTGCTTACAGACGTCCACATGGGCACTACTCCAACACCTATGTTGTTCAACGTTCTGTATTCGGTGGGGAGGGAGAGTATTATAGTTTTGGGAGGGATTACTGCACATCACGAGACACCTCTAGTGGTCATTGTTGGCAATGTAACCGGTGCACGCTACAGAGATGAGATTAATCGACCTCATGTTCTTCCCTTTCTTCAGCGTCATGGACCTTATGTTACGTTTCGACACGATAACGCTCGTTCTCACGTGGCACGTGTTGTCACTGACTACCTTAGGAAACAGAACATCCCTACACTACCATGGTCCACTGTCTCACCTGACTTGAGTCCCATAGGTCATGTGTGGGACGATATGGAACGTCGCTTACGTCGCCGTCCGAACCCACCTGTGAGGTTAGCCCAGCTGACGCAGGCTTTGATGTAATTACAAGCCGCAAGTCTTCCTCAACCGCCGTGTATTGTCTATGAGGCGTCGTTGTCAAGTATGCGCCGATGCTGACGGCGACCATACAAGATAATGACTTGTGAATTGACATTTAACACTGCGTCACTTTCAACCTCAGCTGAAATTAGCAATGCACACGTAATGACATAATGCTTCATCAATAAAGTCTTTTTTGACTGATTCCAACTTCATGGCTTGTTTTACTAAGCAATGAACATTGCACATGAGCTTTTTTCCGCTATTCTATAAGTGAGCTTCCGTCCCTTTTGACAGTAATGTAGAGATAAAGGTCGAGGAAAATGTTTGTTTGTTTTTTCAAATATGCTGACCTTGAACTTCAAATCTTTGCCTGAACCCCTATACCACAGCTGTTTCAGTCGCCCTTGGTTAGTTTCTTCTGATTTAAGAAATCAGCTAATTCAGTTCTCTGGGAATCTAATGCCTACATGTAGTTCTCACTTTCACGGTCTGGAGCCCGCATTACAACGGTTTTATGTTTTAATACGACGTTTCTTATGTACACAAAACGCCACCATTTGGAACACGTATGTCCAATGACTGTACATGTGTGGAAATTATGAACAAGGTCATGTGATTCCAAAATCGTTAAATCTATTGCAACTGAACAACGGAAGAAACTTGATTGAATAAAACTAATATTATACTGAGTGAAACACAAGCTTTTAATAAGTAAATGTTCAACACCATTTCGATAACTTAACCATAGGTCTACTTGAAGTATGCATAACTGCGATCGTTTCTAAATTAATTGTAGAACGTCCAGTGTAAAGAAAGAGCATTCAATGATTATTTGCCTTGTCCCAAGACTCATAAATATTCCATTTTGATATTTTGTTTTAACATGACGGCCGTGGAGTATCTAGGGAATTTAAGCAGAACTGGTCGCCACACTCGTTGCCACGCCAAAAAAGTCGCTGCAAATTAGCATGGAAAGCAGGATGTTATTGTAGGAATGCTTCACAAGTAAATAAATAATTTGCAGGCCATGTCTCTAGTACATATATGCATACATGATTGTTTGGTGTGCACTGTCTAATAACGATAGCGAACGTTCTTCCGTTCTTAAGACTAGCTCACTTTGACAACATATATAATTCCCCAAAACGAGAGAAAAAGAGAATAACAATCATTATTAATACGAACACCGTGTGAGTACCTTTTTCACAAATGAAACTGAATATTAAGTATTAAAATTATAGCACGAATTGTAGTCTTCGACGAAGGTCTAACGTGTGCCTTTCAGTTCTGTGTGGCGTTCAGTTCTGTGTAGCCACCAGTTCTGTGTAGTGACCAGTTCGGTGTGGCGACCATTTCGGTGTGGCGTTCAGTTCTGTGTGGCGACCATTTCAGTGTGGCGTTCAGTTCTGTGTGGCGACCAGTTCTGTGTAGCGACCAGTTCGGTGTTGCGACCAGTTCGGTGTGGCGTTCAGTTCTGTGTGGCGACCATTTCAGTGTGGCGTTCAGTTCTGTGTGGCGTCCAGTTCTGTGTGGCGACCATTTCGGTGTGTCTTTCAGTTCTGTGTTGCGACCAGTTCGATGTGACGACCAGTTCGGTGTGGCGACCAGTTCCGTGTACCCATCTAGGGTGGACAGACATGGTACGCGCCCTGGACGCCATTAGTCGGGAGTGGACAGAGGGCTATGGACAGTTGGGACTAATATTCAATCTTGACACAATCGGGTTTCCCTTGGTCAAACCGAGGAAACACCTCATGCCCCTATCGAAGCAAGACCGACCTCAGTCTAGCGCAAAACAAATACAAGAAGAAAGCTGGTTTGAAGACGACTTAAAGGGATTGGTTTTTCTTTGCGCCTTCAAGTGATAATATTTGATGAAAAAAACTATTATATACTGACTTCCAAAATAAACGATACCAAGATTTTGAAAGATTACTAAATAAATTCACACATACGTTGGGTATACAAGAGATATCCCCTCTTATCAGTGTTATCAGTGACATGATGTCAATCAAATTACATTCATTGAAATCCACGCATCCTTTTGATCAACAATGATTTAAGGACGTAGGGGAAAATAACTAAAATCATTTGGTATCGTTTCTTTTGCCCGTCATTCTATTTATGCCCCCAAACATCATACAATAACAGACATAAGAGATAAGTACACTGGTGTTATAAAAGCATCATCTAAACAAATCAGTAAGAATATTTCGATGGAACTATGTGGTCGTGTCACGTCTGAACCATTCGCAACCATCCAGAAGACCCCGCGACCCTGACCAATCAGAGCGTGCGTAGTATTGGAAGTGATAAGGTCAAATAGTTTTAACTACTCAAAATGAATATAATACTTGATGTTCTCTAAAATCTATATCAGTCCATTTTCGAATTTACTACTTGTTATAGTATTTTTTAGAGAAAAATGAGTTGAAAATTGTTACAATTGTAATAATTAAAGCCCGTTGGAGATCTGGCGTAGAGAAATATTCAATTCAAAAACTGGCCGGTAATTTCGAAGTGAGGCGTATTTAGAGTTATCTTTCTTGGAAGTAGTCCGCCGAACTTGGCGTCGATAAAGGCACGAGGCGTCATTCGATTGGTAACACTCGGCTTAATCCCAAACCATATGAAATCGGACTCCACCCATTCCCATGGGCATTCCGTCGCCATGAAAGTGTTTTTCCCTCCCGGCGCTCTATACACGCACGAGTCATTTTCCAGTCACGGAAAGATACGAAGTAGCTACGAATGACTAATCTTAAGATAACGTCATAGTTAGGTATACGTGTACTAAGCTTATCTTACCATTGATCTTAATTGATAATAATAAGCGCGCATCCCCCCCTCCCCCCATCCCCCCACCCCGCCTTCATAAATCTTTGATCCGCCAGTTTACAGTTCGATGGTTCCCTAGCTGTGCAGGCAGGGCAACTTTTCCCTAGATACGTTCCTGCATGCTATTGTCTACTTGTAAACTGCGAGACGGGAAACACATATCCCGGAAACTGACTTTTGTATGAAGTTGTGCAACAATGATATCAACTTCAAAAGTCTTTAGAATATTCCCCTGATACTGAACCAGCTCACTGGTATCAACGGACACTGAAATCGATGGCGATTAACGACAGGCACACTGGTGACAACATTTGTAAACTTATATTAAAAATTAATGGGTGCAGCCTCAGAATGCTGGCAATGAATGCGTGGCTTGATACTGTTTACACAATACAAATCTTGTCATGATATATCAATACAATAGTGTGTAGGCTATTCATAGTTCAGGACAAATTTCAGTTAATTGTGCATGTCAGTCAAATTTCAGCATGGCATTCTGTGTGAGCATTATAGTTTTTTTTCTATAAGTGCATCTCCTTCAGTTCTACAGGCGGGAGTGGTTTGAAGCCAATTGAACAGATTGCTTCAAATTGGACCCCGCGTGTAAAGTGGCTTCTGTTTGGGCGTCACTTTTACAAAACGGCTCTGTCTTCTCTAGCTTCCAATTGACCCCGGAGCCAGAAGGAGACCAGTGCTTATTTGTCAACTTTGGGTCTGTACCATGTTCCAACTGAGCCAGTAATGTAACCCCAATTGGAGCCCCGTGGTTCCTTAAAGCAGCTCTGTCCACAGGATCAGCGATTCATGAAGTTTTACTATCATATTAATGCCGTAAAACTCCACATAGAGGGTGATAACAATAATGAGCATGAATATACATCGCGCTAAGTTGTTGCTTTTGTGCCTTTATACTGTACCGCATGGACGATGGCCGTATCCCTAGGGATCTCCTTTGGGGAGAAATAGTGCAAGGAATACGTCCCGCGGGCAGACCCCATAAAGACGTCTGCAGTAGAGAGCTACACGTCCTGAGCATTGATCCAAACACCTAGGAAGCTGCAGTTGCAGCAGATCCGCCTGGAGACAGACAGTGCAGAAAAGCCTCCCAAGTTTGAAGAGAGGCTTGTCGAGCAGTTCGAGACAAAGAGGCTAAGAAGATGGGCCCAAAGTCAGACATACAGGCCAGCATCAGGCTTCTTCTGTGCTAAGGGGGACTGTCACTCCCGCATCAGACACGGCACTGCACCATAAGCATTATCCAGAGTGCAACTCCACAGTCAGCGGAGACCTTCGGGTGCTTACTACTAATGTATGGCCGGGGTACACCGAAGTGATCGCCACAAGTTAGATCTACGTCGAACAATACAATTCATGCTATCATGTCAATTCTTATTATTTATTTGGTTGTTAATTAGGTGAATGTTGTTAATTTGGTATCCGTATTAATAATTATTATTTAAGTCCACTATCGTCATTAGAATGCGCATACACAATGAACATGTTTAACTTCATACACACACAATGCACATGTGTAGCTTCGTTCATACACAATGGACATTTGTAACTTTATACATACACAATGGACATATGTAACTTCATACATACACAGTGAACATCTCTAATTTCGTACATACACAATGTACATTTGTAGCTTCGTTCAACCTCCAAACTAGGCTATTTATTAATTAGCACGACATATCATCCCCTTTTATTTAGGAAGCTTAATGAGTTCATAAATACTACTCGCATCGCCTAAAAATGAGAATCTGAGAGCTAGAAGGAAATCCAGACATCTGGCACAGTCAAATCTGGCGTGCTGACTATTTACCTGTGTCAAAAATACAAGTTCTGTGAATAAATATCATATCAGTTAAATTTTGGTAGTGTCTGTGTATTGATGTAAACATGCAAACACATTGTCGGTCTACCATATCATTATTTATGTTAGCGTATTGATAGAATGAGCATTTGGAACATTTGAAAATATAATAAATGTGAAACTTAGCGCTTTTTAAAGTAACGCTACGTAATCAAAACGGTCACCATAGGTGCCAGTGTTGCGAATCACTGAAGTCCTTCGCTGTTTGGCGTAACCAGGCAACGTGTAAAAGATACAAAGAAGGCGCGATCCACGAATCCCTTCTGATTTCCCGGATGTAAATTCACTTTCCGGAGACAACAGGACAATAACGAATGATACTGGTGTTTGCCAATGGGCACGCCATGGGAATGGTCTTGAAAACAAAGTACTTCATTGTGGTATATTCATAGAGATCTGTGAAGTCTCTTTGTCATTAAATATGCAAAAACTATTGATGAATATACCATATATATGTTAAGAATACTACCTATATTAGCTTAAGGATCTTAAGCTCATTTAAAAAGACATTTCCTATTTATTTCTCAAATACGTTTAAAATTTCGCCCTCAAAAGATCAGAAGCCGAAGACTCCATCAACAAGGTGTCAGTGTGCATAATATATATTTAGGGATATATAAATGCATTGCTGTTTGCTATGTCCACTGTCAATCTAAGGTTTGGCATTAATTTTCGTGCAAAAGGTGATTGAATGAGAACAGACAAAATACCAAATGTTTCGTTATACAGCTGTGTGTTTGCAAGAAATACAAACTGAAAAGAGATACTATTTTAGTTAATATTTTAACAATTAAATAAATGGTTACATCTGACAGTCTTATGGTTCGTCCCAACAATCAAGTTTTGTATGAAAAAGTCGACTTAGACAAATTATTTCTTTGCCAAAGTGCTGGCGAATACGATAACGTTCCACACTTTTTACTGGAACGTATCACTCTGAGCTCAGAGAGTTATGCGCCCTTGGTTTATAAACATATCTGACATGATTCGACAGCGGTCATTGCAGGGGAGGTAACTGTGCCATTGTGTAGTTCTTGCAACACATAACAAGTCTGTCTCCATGACAACGATACCTTCATTCACGAATATAATGTTAGAAGAAATATTTTTGTCAAATATGTGCAAGTAGTTGCAAATGCCTTTCAGCTGTATTAATCATCAACTGTTTGTGGTAATTAACCCATTTAAACTAATAGCTCATAAACATACATTTTGTAGTTTCGGGCATAAGGTCTCAGTACTCCATCTGCCGATTAATGTCCAAGATGTTAGTGGAACGTAGGGGAGCTAACCTGTGGGAAGTTATAAACTGTTGTTAACAGTGATTTACCGGACGCAGGATTGTGCTTCCAATACCCCAGTTTTGCTATTGGGGACCCCCAAAAATTCAACCCCTGCATCCCCTTGGGTGCAAAAAAACTTTAAGATCCAGATACAATAAAAAGATTGAGAAATTACTGTATTGTTTATTCAGTAATTAAAATATAAATTAATCTACAATCCTGTCTTTGTAATGACATGTTGACATTTCAAAATCTTAAAATTTATAGCATCTACAGTATTGAACATGTCAATTACTGAAACTGGGACCCATATTCTTACCTTGGGACCTCAAAAAGTTATTATTGGGGGTCCACTGGACCCCCATGAATATTACCAAGGTAAAACAATGGTTGTGAGTCATATTATGTTATAGCAAGACGTCGTGTGTCGAGCTTCTTACACGTCTGACTGGACACTTGGACTGAATTCGTGCAGGGAGGTGTGTTTACACCGTGTATATTGATTGGTTGCATTACTCACTCTCAGCAATTGGTTGCCGTGAACGATAAACAAAAACGCATATATTTGTACTGCCCAGAGAATAATTAGGAGAAAGAGCCAGAAATGTGTACCAGAGAACAACAATGCAAGGATGCGTTCTTGAGTGCAGTCAATACTGATTTACGCAGTAATGCCAAATTCAATTATAGTGATATTCATTGGCTATTGATAGGTCACATAGGGTGTTGCATATTAGAGTGATATTCATTGGCTATTGATAGGTCACATAGGGTCATGCATATTAGAGCGATATTCATTGACCATTGATAGGTCACATAGGGTCATGCATATTCATGAGTTCAGGGTGAATTTCGGTCCTTGTGTCCCATGACAGCTAAGGAAGTGTGACAGATCGTGGGCTTACGACGATGTGTAAGCCATCGACTCGGCTACAATTAACTAGGATTTTAGTTGTTTATGTTGAACTGTAATTAAACCAGTCACCGTTTTCAAATAATATTTGAACAGAGAACAGAGCACTCCATCAAAGTTATGTTGGAGAAACAATTAGAAGAACATCGTCAGCAACAACAAAAGGAGCAACAGCGACAGCAGTCAGCACAGACATCTATTGTTCCGTCATCGTCAACCAATTCTCTTGAGGAGGAACAAAGTAAGTTTCATTCTGTGCTCACACTAATTAAATATTCCTTTTTAGCCCCCCCCGGCATATAATGCGGGAGGATATGCTGTCTGTCTTTCCGTTCGTCGTTTCCGGACCATATCTCTGAAACTATTTGAGGCTTTTCCACAAAAGTTGGTACATACATTGGGTCCATGGTATAGTTGTGCCTTTTCAGGGTCACAACGTCGATAGTGGGCGAATGTCAAATTCCAATATGTCGTTTCCGGACCATATCTCTTGAATTATTCAAGACTTTTCCATGAAACTTGGTACACACATTTGGTCCATGGTCTAGTTGTGCCTTTTGAGGGTCACAAGACCCCACCCCCCAAATGTGGGTGTGGCTTGGGGCCTCATGTCAAATTAAAAGGTTTCGTTTCCGGGCGACATCTCTGGAATTATTTAACTCTGTTTCATGAAACTTGGTACACATGTTGGGTCCATGGTCTAGTTGTGCCTTTTGGG